>JANHGL010003025.1:0-47326 GCA_024611195.1 Ceyx melanurus | reverse complement strand
CCCCCTTTCAACACACTTCAAAACCCCCCGTGCTTGTTTGCGTGTGGGGCCGCCCTGGGGTGGCCGTGTGGGGGGGGGGTGGGGGGGGGCAGGGTTTGGGGTGGGGGTGTTGGACCTGATGATCTCCACAGGTCCCTTCCAACCCTTATCTTTTTATGATAAACAGCTGCTTTTGGAAATGCAGAAAAAGAGAAGGCAGGGCCTGCCTGTCATCTCCTCTGGTACATGTCATTGCTGGCTCTTTGGCCATGACCCTTATTGTATGATGGGCATCCCAGCTTGATGGTGCGAGCTGGGGCCATTGACTGCTGTAGGTTTAGCAGTAGACTAAAGCATGGAAATTAGCCAATGTGTGAAATGTCTTTGAAAGCATTACTCAAAAACAAAACAAATCATTTGGGAGCTTCAGTTTGGCAAGGTGCAAAATCCGGGCCTGTGGATAGGGCTTTGGGAGTGTTTTGAGGTGATATGGGTGGCTGCACCATGTCACGAGGCTTTGCATCAGTGGCTTCAGCCTGCATCTGCCCTGAGCAGGGACAGTGGATTGGTGCCAGGTTCCATTTGGGATGGGAAAGCAGCAGTGTGCTCTCCGAGGAGCATAGAGAGGAGCTGTGGCATAGGCTTGCTGGGATGTCTGGAAACACATGGCATCCCTGATGTGCCACAGCTCCTCCTTCTTTTCATGAACCTGGTGTTCATCCCATGCATTGGCTGCCAAAGTTCATTCCTGCCACACTGTGCTCAGTAAGCAAACAGCTTGGCACAGGGTAGCATTCAGTGTGTCCTGTGGCAGGGTTGATTTGTGTCACCAGGAAGCACCAGCGTGAGACAGCATCGTGCAAACACGTGCACAGAGTGTGGGCCTGTATGTGGGTCCCAGCCATACTGCTGCGCTTGGGGGCTTTCTTTAAGAGGGACAAAAACAACAACAAAACCTAGGTAGTGGTCATATTAGAAGTTGGTTGTCCTTAAAGCCCCTCTGGAAGATGAGCTTGACCCTCCCAGGCAGGGCAGGAAGCTTGACTCAGGTGCTGCTCCCACAGGAGTCCTGCCCTGTGGTGCCATCTTCATGCTCCATCATGGCTTTCTGCTCATGCCCAGTTTTCAGTGAAAATTATTTGAGTTTTATTAAAACAAAGAAAAAATAAAGACAATGGAAAAGGTAGTTTACTAAAGCAATAATTAGTAAAAATGCACAGGCTCAATCTGCTACTCCTTGTTGCTGTGAGGGCCACCCAAGTGTCTAATTTCTTAGAGCAAGTCACATAGGGTCAACATGAAGTCAGCACCTTTGTGTGCTTTTTTACGTGTGTTTTTTTAACAGCAGGAGGAGAAAGGAAAAATCATTGTTCCTGCAATGGAAACTTGGCAATAAGCAGCAGGGCTGCAGCTGGAGTTGGGGGAGTGACCTCCTGACATGTACCTGTGCTCTCTGTGTTGGTGTAGAGCAGCCACTGCCTGTGAAGGGAGCAGGGCTGGGGAGTGGTGGCTGGGGGATTGTCTTCCAGTTGCCTCAGTCCCTCCCTGAGCACAGGCTGCAGCACTTTCCCTGGGTGTATCTTGACTGGTGGGGAGTTATGGGAAGATCTCTTTACATTTACCAGCTGCCACCTGACCCTGTGATGAGATGGGGATGCTGGGATGCCTTCCCTGCCACCTGCCAAGCTCTATTTCCACAGGTACTGGGAGATACCAGAATAGCGTTGGGTGAACATCAGCATGTAGATGTCTATACCTATAGATCAGGAAAACATACCGTGTATTTATATAGTGTGCTCAACTATATGTAGGAGTGGTAGTAACATTTACCATCCTGGGACCATGGTGGTTCTTGTCACCTCTGATTATTGTGGAGATGGTTACTCCAAGAGTTGTTTGCATTACACTGTGACCCTGGCAAGCTTCTCACTTCTAGGACTTCATGTAAAGCTTTCAGGGGGTCTGACTCATTACAAGCTCTGTGTGTTTGTCAGCACTTGGAAGTGCTGCATCCTTTGACCTTCCTACTGTTTCTGCTTTTTTGAAGCAGATACTTTTTTCAGCCTCTAGTTTCCCTCATCCTGGGATTCCCTTGGCCACTCTGTTGTGGAGTTTGGAGATGGTGCTAATATCCAAGGTGTTGTCATCTGCTTCCCTTTGCATATCTGCAGCTGCAGTGCTAGGGTCTCTGGGGGTAGATAATCACAAAATGTTAGGGGTTGGAAGGGACCCTGAAATATAATTTAGTCCAAACCCCCCCTGCTAGGTATACCCACCTCTGGGTATCCCTGTCCTGGCTTTCAAAGTTATGTGTAGTGCTGCTGAGTTTAGGGCTGCAGAGTGTGTGCTGTGACCACATCATAAGTCACAAAGTGGTTTGGATTGGAAGGGACCTTTCAGGGTCATCTAGTCCAACTTTCCTGCAGTGAGCAGGAACATCTGTAAGAAGAACAGGCTGCTCAGAGGCCTGTCCAACCTCACCTGGAATGTTTGCAGGGATGAGGCATCAACCACCTTTCTGGGCAACCTGGGTCAGTGTTTTGTCACCCTCACTGTAAAAAAAATCCTTTGTTTTCTCTAGTCTAAATCTCCCTATTTAGTTTAAAACCATCACCCCTTGTCCTGTTCCAACAAGCCCTGCTAGGAAAATGAGTTCAGGGTGCAGTGATCCCAGTGTCAAGTGCAGCTCCCTGGAGGGTGTGTAGCTGGAGGGGTGAATGCTGTGTTTCAACACCTGGGAATCCAAAGCATGGTGATGAGTGCATGAAGGGCTGGCATTAATCACTGCTGAATGCCTAATGATGGGCTTCCTGGGCACTGAGGCTATGCTCTGGGGATGGTGCTGGGACAGGGGGAGTGGGAGCTGTGTGATAGGAAGAACAAGAGCCAGAGCAACCAGTATGAGGTCACCAGCCACTGCTCCTCTTGGGAGGTTTGTTTTCCTCTTAGTGTTCTGTAAAGCAAATACAGTGAGTCCTTGGGAAGCACTAACACTGAGGCTGGTCCTGCATGTTGAGGAAAACACAGTTACGGGGTGGGTTCTGACCCCAGCAGTGGGTTAGTCACCACACAGTGATGGTGCTGTGTGCCATGATAACCAGTGCCTTACCTCTTCATTTCTCTTGACCCACCTGTTTTTTCTGTTGCTTTTTTCTCAAGCACAAACACTGTGGGACAGATGCTGCAAAATCCAGTCCATTGGCAGTAGAGGCTCTGCTCCAGCACAACAGGGACTTACAGAGATTGACCTGTTATTTCCAGGCAATCCCGGTCTCGAGTATCTCACCCCTGTTGCAAATAGGCTGTGTTGATTCCCATGATTTAGCTTTTCCTAAGGGCAGGCTGGTGGCTGGGCAGGAAAGTCTTACGTGGAAAGGACTATGGAAATCAATAAAGGAACACTGTGCTGCTGTTGTTAAGGCAGGAAATGCTAATTGGTTCCTGCTTTTAGAGGTATTAGTGTTAATCATAGGAACTTTGTGAGACTAATTGTTTTGGAAACAGTGTTTTAAAATCTCAGGGTTGGGCCAAAGATCAGAAAATTAGGTCAGGATGATGTCTGAACATGATGTATGTTGTTGATTTTGATTCATATTTCTTTTCCAGCTCTAGATCTTTCCAGGGTGGGAGCAGTGCTTTGGTTCTTATTCAAGGGTTGTTTTGTGTGTTTTTTAAAAGAGAAATCCTAATTCTCTTGTGCTGTCCCTAAAGCATAAGCTTCCAGAATAGTAGATTTTCCAGAGGTATCTCCATGTGCCATGCAGGCTGCTTACTCCTAGCTAAATTGTTTCTATGAACTGAAGATCATTTTTGAACCCTCTTGCCTTTTAATTTCATACTTGTGGAATGTAACCTGCTACCTCCAGGAGCCCTTGGATTTTGGTTCAATAGTAAGGGAGGTGTCACAGTTTAGGCTTAGGGTGAACTCTTAGGCCTATAACAGGTGCTTTTGGTTAACCCCCCTGCCTCCCCTAAAGGGAAGAGAAAGGGTATAAGGCCGAGAGACTTAGCAATTAGAAAAGTAAACTAGACCAGCTTTAATGAAAATTAAAATAATAATAAAAACAGAATATATATAACACTAGTATTGAACTCTATCCCCCGATGGCAGTTATGTCACCAACACCACTGATACTGTGGAGCAGGCACTGGGAGAGTCCCAGGCTGGGCCCAGCAGCAGACAGGAGCTGTGTTTACGAGCTGGATTCAAGAACACACCGATCAGGATCAAAGGCAGAATGGATGGAGCCATTCTCAAATGTTCTGAGAAAGGAACCAAGTGAGGACCTGAGCAAAGCTGGAAAAGGTGGGGGGGGCAAGAGGGCAAAGAGAGGGGTGAGACCCTGGTGATCCCTCGGCTTTATACCGAATGTGACGCATATGGACTAGAATCCCTCACTAGTCAGTTCGAGATCACCTCTCCTGTCCACTCCTCCCTGCAGGTGCTGCCTTGTACTTTCTGCACCCCCCCTCCCCCCCCAGTGTGGTGCGCAAGATCCAGCAGTGGCCTTGGTCTGCTCACCAGCCCTTGGTACTGACTCTAACCATGGGATGTTGTCACTGCCAGCAGCAGCCACTGTCTGTGCAAACAGCTGCTGACTTCAGACAGTGCAGGGAGTGAGAGAAACTGAGCTGAAAAGTGAAATCACTGAATTGAATGAGTTCTGTTCTCACTCAAACTAGGACAGGAGGGTATACTGAAAAAATAAAATCAACGTGTGTCTTTTTTGCTTTGTATGGGTGTATGGTTTTCCTGGGTGACACACTTTGCAGGTGCTGACAGGGAACCTGAGCCCAGGGGGACATTTCCTGGCTGCTTGATGAAAGTCTGAAACCTGCCAAGGACTATGGAAGGAAGATGTGTCATGGTGTAAATTTGGAGGTGGAGACAAGCCTGGCTTCTCCTGGGGGAAGCAAATAACTCCTCAAAAAGCACTCTTGTCAGCTGAGGATATTTCTCCATGAAGGAGTGGTCCAAAGCTAATTTTAGGTTTAAAGTATGATGAATTAGGAAATATTTATGAGGAAAAGATTGATCATCACCAGGCAGGGCAAATAGCTGTTGAAGGCATGGTGTCTAGGATTTCTTTGGTATCTCATCTGGGCTCTTGGTGCCCATGTGGCACCCAGGTTCCTGGCAGCAGCAGCGGAAGAGAAGAAATTCATGGCTCAAGTAGTTTGCTTGCAGTTTTTTGTTTGGGTTTTGTTTGTTTGTTTGTTTTATTTTTTGTTGCATTTTTTGTTTGTCTTAATGTTTGCATTTGTGCTTTTTTCCTTTTTGGTTGTGGGTGTTTGTGGGGTTTTTTTGTGTTGTTTGTTTTGTGGGTTTTTTGTTGGGTTTTTTTTTAACCCTCTCATTGCCTTGTATTAGCTCAAGCCTGTCAGTTTTGCTCTTTGCAGTCAGGGAGACTAATGTAGGTCCTGCCACCAGTGTTGCCTGCGGGACAAAATCAAGTATGGGAATAGATGTTGCTTTTCACAGTCCTTGTCAGAAGGTCACTGTACTAGAAAAGATGTCATGAGAACTGGAATGAGGACAATTTTCAGGCATTATCGTGTTTCTCGCCATGGGAATGGGAGTGGATGCAGAAAATCAAACCTTGGGAGACATTAGCAGGAAATGCATGTTTTTACTGGATGTGTTTTCCCTTCTTCCCTCTTTCCCAAATGAAGGCTTTTTTTTTTTTTTTTTTGGTGTCCCTTCTCTGTGTTGTGCTCATCAACTTTATAATCCCCTTAAGGGGCAGTGATTATCTGAGCTTGTTGATACATTGCACCAGAATAAACTTGGGCTGGCCACTTGTAGGTAACCTGTGCTATTATCAGCTGCATACATTTCCACAGCAGGACTTGAATGTCTTCAAAACAGAACATGAATATTTACTAAAATATGCATTTCTGCCTTCTAGTTTATGTGCCTTTAAAGTGGTACTTGTCTTATGGCAACAAGTAGAAAAACAGTTTCTTTAGCAAAAGCTGAGTTGTCATATCTTCTGGGTAATAACTTAAGGTTAAAGCATAACCCAAAGGACAACTAACAGAAACAGATACTGGGCTTGTGAAGTTGCAGGATTGAGCTTGGGCTTGCAAAAAAGTTATAAGGGCTCAAGGATTTATATTGTTAATTTCTATTTTTATAGGCATTTTTGGGGTATCTGAGACCTTTATTCTTGGTGTAATTGCTATTTTCAGTGTGTATATTTTACAAGTTCGAGAGCTTTGGGACTCATGTAGTGGGAACAGCCTGGTGAAGGGAGGCTTGGAAGAGGAAATAATCTGAAAACTGGGATGGACAAAGGTGGTGTCAGCAGTGTCTGTAGGGATTTTATTATGCTTTTACCTTCTCTGACAATTTTTCACCATCTTCTTTTCCACTTGTTTGTTCATTCTTTCAAAAGTTTTCCGTTACCACTGACTTTTCATTGACTTTTCCCCCTCGCCATTTTTACCCAGGTGGACTTTGAGCTAGATAAAACTGGAGCAGCACCTTCCTTCTGTTAATACTTACGTGGCTGTGCCATCTCCTGTACTAGGTTTGTGTATGTGGGTGCTGGGAGTCTCTGGAGGAAGCTCTGGTGGCTGTTCCTCATCCCCTGCCCTGGGAAGGTCAACATGGGCAGCCTGCCCTTGCAGACCTCCAGCCCTTTGGCCTCTCCCATGTGCCTTTGCCATCAGATGGGTTTTTTCTCCCTTGTCTCTGCTTTAAACCTGCAATTCGGAGCAATTATGTCTTGTCTGTCCTGCTCACAACAGTCTGCCACAGGCTAGCAGACTGCTGTTGTGTTTCCTCCAAGTCTTTGTTCTCTCTGTCTTGACAGTGTGCTCTTGCAGATCAAGTACTTTAGAGTTGACTCCTCCTGCACCTTATCTTTCTTTTTGGCTTGCAGGCCATAGCCCTGTTTGTGCATCTTGGCACCATTTTTGCCTTAGAATTGCTGGTCCTTAACCCACTGAAGCCCTGTTGTGTTGGGTTTTTTGGTGTTTTCTTTGTTTTATTTTGTTGGGGTTTTTTGGTGTTTGGTTTTTTTTTTAACTTTTTAAACAAAATTTTCTCTCTAAATACCAAAATACAACATTTGTTTCTAATCAATGCCATCCTGTTTTTCCCCCCCACCTCCTTCTGAAATCGACCAGTATCATTTCAATTCTGTCCTTGATGTAATTGCAGCCTCTGACGCTAACAATGTCAGCAAGTTTAATGAGCCCCTTCTCCAGTCCATCGCTAGCTCAAGCAGTGGGTTGCAGTGGGTTATCGGAGTCTTCTTGAGGCAGCAGCTTTGATGCTAAATCATGGGGAATGGCACTGGGCACGTGTTTGCACCCAGCCTGTTGCAGATTAACCTGGGTGCATTCCTCAGCTAGCCTGTCTGGACAAAGGCAGTGGCTGCCTGGAAACTCTGGCCAAGCTTAAATAGCTCTGGCTAAGCAGAGGTGTGTAAAGCCATTTGCAGAAGGTTTCAGAGGGATGTGGTATGTCCCATCTTTCCCATTGCCTCCTGTGTTGCCCGTCCTACCTGGGCTGTGTTTGCCCCATGACCTCCTGCTGTGGTGGGGAGCTCAGCCACTGCTTGAGTTCATGGGGCTTCTGGCAAGACACATTTTCCCTCTACAAGACCATAATGTGGCTCTAATCTTTACGGGGGGAATCTTGCTGCTGAGACTGACTTGGGTCCAGCTGAATTTGGACTCTGCTTTATCCCAGGACTTGTCTGTGCCAGCTGTGAAAACAGCTTTAGCTTTGAAGAAAACCAAAACCAACCAAACAGAAAACACATTAAAACCCCCCCAAAACACAAGCAACAAAAAGCAACCCAAAACAACAAACAAAAAAAGCCACCCAGCTACCACAGAGTTATACAGCCCTGTTGTGGTTCTTAGCAAGTAACATTTGCATACACTGGTTAATTGTTTAGCCATTAACTGACTGCATCAATTAATGTAACAGAGAAGCCTGGCTGTACCTGGCACGGTGGGGAGGGGAGGATGCATGTTTTTTCCATGTTGGCTCCTCTCCATGCAGGCTCTTCCTCCAAGCCTGTGCATGTGGCATTTGAATGCTGGTGTCCTTCAAGTGTGACTGCTGGCCAAGTGTGTTTGGGCTTGTGTTCCCTTTGACTGTGAAAAAACTCTTCTCTGGGAAAGTGTGTGAAGTTTCCATGAAGCAATAACATCTCTTCAGTCATCAAAAGATAGCCTGTGTTTTGTTTCTAAATATTGAATACAGGCAGAAGTAGAAAGCAAGATTCTGCCTTATACCCAGCTAGTGGTGACCAAATTTTTTTTTGTGTGAGAGGAGTGGCAAAGAAAATGGGATTTTATTTAGTGTGTTAGTGCAGAGTAGGGCAAGGCCTGGGCTCCCACCAGCCACCCCCCAGGGTCCTTTCAGAAAGGAGGTGGTATAGCCTCCCTCCTGGGAATGTTCTTTATGTACGTCTGCTTTCCGGGGACCAGGTCAAACATCTGACATCTGGCCTTATCTGGTGGAATGACTTCACTGGTAGAAGACAATAAAAGACGCACCTTATGCATTCTGAGTAATTCAAGTCCCCTGCAGCATATTGTTAGCAGTAGATAAATGTAAAGCTTCTGGTGATGAGTCATGGCTTTCCATCGAGCTGTGGTGAGGGAGATGTGAGGTGTTGCTTGTGCCCCTGGGAGGTTGTGCAAACTGAGTGAGCAGTTTTGCTCAGTGGCTTTGCCATCCCATGGCTCTGTGAGGATTAACGTCAGCTCCTCTTTTGCCTTCCCCAAACAAGGGAATGAGGCACCTGGGAGTACACATTTGTGGCTTTTATTTGAATTTTCAAGTGGATCTCTTGAAGTGAAATGTGGGCCCAGCCAGCCCACCTGGATCTAGCTCTAAAGTGTTCTGTACTGTGGTGGCACTCCCAGCCACAGGTGGTAGAACCACTAAGACCCTTGAAGCCCTCACTCCCAAGATGAAGCTGTTTATTCTGCATTTATTTTGTCATAAGAGATTGACCCAGTTTTTCTTGATTCAAGTCTGTGGATTTATTTTTTTTTTCTGAAGCAGTGGGTTTTAACATGTGTTTGAGCTTCTGTAATATCAGCCTTACATAGTAATAAAGTAATAAAATTATGTGCTTATTTCAAGAGGAAGCGATAATAGAGACTGTTCTCTCAAAAGCAGCTAAACACATGAATTATTAAATGTTACATTATTTCCAAATTACGGTGTATACAGCCTTTCTATGGAGCTCAAGAATAATAGCACAGTGTCCTTTGCAGAATTTAATATTGGGAATGTCACACTTTTTTTTTTTTTAAAGCATTCTTTCAAGTAATGTAAGAGCTTCTGAGTATAAATGGGCATCCTTGTATTGGCTTCTGTAAAATGTTGTTAGTTTGTCCTGTCTGTATTTTTTTTAGTGTAACTGTTGAGCTGTGATATTTATTGCAGAGAAGAACAAAGAATGAAGGGACTTTTTGTAACAGAGATGCCCAGGAGCTGGAACTTGGCTGCATAGAGGGACCAGCCACTGGGTCTACAGACCCATAGAGAGTTGCAGAGCCTGAAGGAGGAAGCAGCAGCTTTCCAAATATTCACAAGCACTGGAAGCTTGTGCGCACATCTTTTTTATTATTTCCCCCCCCCTACTATTTCATTCCCTGGTTTTGTCCTGACTCAGACCCCTGGCATGGTTGGGTGTGGATAAAGGTGGGAAGTGTTGAAGTCATTGGTGCCCGAACATCTTCAAGTGCCACTGCCTGAGTGCCCTGAGCAGGCAACAGCTTTCACACTGTCCCAATTTTGAAGGAACCTTGTACTGTTCCCCTGCAGCCACTTGGATAAGGGGTGTGAGCTCCCTGCAGGGCTGTCAGGGGGTGAGCACCAGGACAAGCTGCAGCATCTACCTACCTTGCTCCCAAGCTTTCTGTGGGCATCAGGCTGACCCTAACCCCACTTTGGTCCCTGGACAGGAGCCCTAGTGTCTGTGACTTTTGAGCCTGCTAAGAGAATGGATCCATGGGAAAGCATGAGACATGAAACAGAGGAAATCTTAATAATGCCAGGAGTTTATATCACTCATTCAATCACAGGAAGAACACTTAAAGAAAACACCTACTGATTTTCCAAGTGAGCTTTTTTTCCTTCTTGCAGCCTAACCTGAGATACATGGTATCATGTCAGTTCAGCCCAGGATTTGGCTGGGCAGTTGTTTGTGCTTTCTCTGGTGCATCATCACTATTGCAGAGCTAGCTGAGATGATCAGGCAAGTTGATGCAGAAGCTTCCTTGCTTTCCTTTTGAAATGAATATGTGAGGGTACTGCTGAGTCAACCAGCCCCCTGAAGGTTTTTGTAACTGGAAAGTGAAATATTATGTGTTTTCCATTTTAAAATGCAACTGGAGTGTAGGAGTCCCGTGGTCACTGGTGTCAGGGGAAGTATTCTGTGGTAGCCTGAAGTTACCTGGGCTTTTCCACTGTTCCCTCTGCTCTGGGTGGTAGCTTCTTGTAGCTACAGGGCTGATCATTTTGCATCAGGTGTGTAAGGTGGGGTGTAGGTGATGAATGTGATTAAGGAGCTGGAGGGAGGATGGGGCCACATACTGCCAGGGGTTTCCCTTGGCCTTGCTGTGCTAAGGTGTTGCAGAGGGCAACAGCCTCTCTTCTTCTTCCTCTCCAGCCCCCCGTGGCTCCAGTGTGCAGGTCCCTGAGATGTCACTGAGAGATGACAGCCATGCAGCTACATCTGCATTGAAGAAGATTGCTGCAGATATGAGCAACATCATTGAGAGTCTGGACACCAGGGAACTCCACTTTGAGGGAGAGGGGGAGGAGGTGGACTCAGAGGTGCTAAATGACCCAAAAGGCACTGGTGAGTTGATGCCTATATGTTCTCACCCCATATCCTGTCTGGATTTAAGGGACTTCATTGATTTTTACTAAGCCCAGCCTGGCCATCGACCCTGTTTTAGGACCAGGAGGTGTTACTCTTAGCACTTGAGCTCTTCAAGTCTAAATCCCTACTGTGAAAGATTTTTTTTAAGCTCTCTTAAATAAAACATGACATATTTTAGTGGAATTAATGCTGCTGTGTAAATGCTTTCATACTTTAGTATTGCAGCTAACTGTTGACTTTCATTTCCTTGTTGATCATTACAAGGCTGTAGTACTAATGGGGTTTGTGGTCCTTCCAGTGTGCATTCCCTTCTCTGCCATCTATCACACCCATGGCTTCAAAGAGCCGGGCACGCAGACGTACCTCACGGGATGTCCTGTTCGGGTGCGTGTGTTGGAAGTTGAACGCTTTACTTCCACAAAGAAGGTCAGAACCTCTTCCAGAAATTCAGTTTCTTTAGAGCTACATTAAAATGCACTTTGTGGGTTAATTTTGCATGTGTTTGTTCATGGGCTGAGGACACAGGAATGTCTGTGTCTCAGAAAATGCTTAAGAGGTTATGTGTCTGTTTATAAAACCTAGTAAAGCAGAAGAAGAAATGGTGAGACAGATTTATCCTGAAGTAAAATTGATTGAAGGCTCTTTAGATGAGCATCTGCAGGAAAACTACTATTTCAAAGCTACATTCCTTCAGGTGGTGTTCTTCTCTGCAGGTACCAAGCCCCAATGTTTACACTATTGAGCTGACCCATGGAGAGTTCACCTGGCAGGTGAAAAGGAAGTTCAAGCACTTCCAGGAGTTTCACAGGGAGCTGCTGAGGTACAAAGCCTTTGTGCGCATCCCTATTCCTACCAGGAGGTGAGTGTGCAGCTCTGCGGGCACAGTGGGCTTTGGGAAGATATGATCATCTTTTCACTTTTAATAGCCTATCCGTTTGGCTTCACTAATCCCATTTACTTTGCTCTAAGGGGGAGAGGGTTGAAGAATTTAGTCTTTACAAAGATTTGCCAGCTATAATAAAAATACTTAATTTCTATGTATTTAGCAGCTTTAGTGTAAGTGGTGCAAGCATCTCTCTACTGACACAGCAAGCATGTTGGGTCTCAAGTCATTAGCTGTTGAGCTGAATTTGTCTTGGATGTGGGCTAATGCTAATAGTACTTGTTGGCATGCTGTGGCTCTCTGCCAGCACATCCTGGATGTGAGAGGTACAAGGGCCCCTGGAATGTATGATCAACCCTGCCCAGACTGGCCTTGGTGCCTGAGGTGGCTGGAAGTATAAGGAGGAAGAAGAGCGGTGGAGGTCAGCAAGAGCCTTCTGATGTGGAAAAGTGTTGGGAGATCATATTAGGAAAGGTGAAATTATGAGGGGTTAAGGGCTGGGAGAACATCAGAGTTTAGGTTCCCTTTCCTTCTAAGGGCAGAAGGGGGACCCTGACAAATTGATATTTCTGTTTTGTACTTTTGCTTGCAAGCCAATAGGAACACAGTGGTTTCTTAAGTGAATCCATGTTTGCTTTTTCTTGTTTGCTTTCCTGCCCTCCCACTTCAGTTTATAAGAGCTTGGACAGGAAAAATAAAAGCCTTGCAGAAGAAGGGTTACATATGGAGGCACGCACACACTTGACATTGGGATTTGTTGTTTTTTTTTCTTAGTCACACAGTGAGAAGACAATCCATCAAAAGAGGGGAACCAAGGCAGATGCCAAGCCTGCCACATACTGCGGAGAGCACAGTGAGGGAAGAGCACTTCTCCAGTAGGAGGGTAAGCTCCTGGTTCTGGGTGTGGGGCTGGAGGGATGCTCAGAGGGGCTTCTGAGGTGTAGAGGTGCCAGGCATGTTGTTTGCAGAGCCACATACTCTCAAAGCCCTTGTTGCAAAGTCCTTCATTGTGGGCTAGTTGAATGTGTCCCTGCTCATAGGGGAGTTGGAACCAGATGATCTTTAAAGTCCCCTCTAGCCCAAATAATTCTAGAATTCTGTTTTATTGCCATTAAAGACTTGTGCTTTGACAAGTCCAGCCTTCATGCCAAAATTCTTTACACAAAGAAGAGGATTCTGTTGCCACGGCTCATATAGGCAGGGTTTTCCTCTGAAGCTGAGGAAGACCATGATGCTGAGAGTGGAGGTTCCTTTCCTGCCACCTGCTCCAATTTAAAGATAGAAGAGGCATTTTGCAGAGTCAAACAGTGTGATGGAGGCAGCTCCATGGCCATCAAAATTTGAGAGATTTCAGTCCTGCACTCCTCTGAAAGAGCAGATGACAGTCAGGCTCTTGATGTTGAAGTAGATAATTTTAGGCGAGCCACACGTGTTCTGTATAACTTCATCAGATGTTAACAGATGGGCCCCTCTATGAAGAGGGTGGATATCTTCCTACCTCTTCACTGCAGCCTTGCTGTTTGCAAGGAAAAAACCCAACACACAGTCTTTAAAATCCCAAGTTTGTTCTCCCTGTGCTTATCGTTCTCTTTTTGCTGTTCACTCCCTCCCTGGGCTTTCTGCCACTGAAGTCTCAAGTTCCAAAAGGTTCTGTCTCATGGCTGTGTAGTGCAGATAACCCTCCATGCTGCCCACAGCTTTGCTGCTGTTCAGGAAGTTCAGGAGAGAGGTGTTGGTTTAAAAATGGAAGAAAGTGGTTTTTTAGGCCATCTTATTCATACACATCCCATCCCCAGTTTTTCTGTGGGAATCTCACAGCTGTGTATAACCCCACTGCCCAACTGGGTAGCCCAGAGATGTGATGCCAGCACTGAGAAGGACAAATGGCCTGATGGCACTTGTTTGTTGTGTCCTATAGGACTCTGTCCAGTTTCCTGTGTCCAAAAAGCTTCATCTCTTCTTTACCCATTTGCCATGAGGATAGGAAGTGATTCCTATAATGGTTTCTTCTCTTCTCTCCTGGCTGGGGAGCAGGCTCTCCAGCAAGTACTGAGTGGGATACTGCCTTCTCCATGGCTTTGGGACATGGGACAGGGCAGCATGGTCACTGTGCTCCTTACCTCATTAACCTGATGTTTTGGTTAAATAGGTGCTCTCATTTGTGTCTGAGGTTGTGTTTTCCCAGTAAGTTAATTAATGTGTCTCAGAAACAGTGGAGAGGTTGTTTTTTTATTTAAAATTGTTTTGAAACTTAGGCTCAGTTAAGAAGGTTGATTTCTAAAGTGACTATACCAAAGAACAGGTCTGCTGGTGAAAGGTACAAATACAGATCTGTGAACAGTAAACAACCTGTGATTGAACAGCTTATGCTGCTGAGCTATAATCTTCCATGGGTTCATAATGTATTTATTCCATCTGAAAAGTGTGTCTGAATTCATTATTACTTCTTAATGGCAGGCAGTCGGATTGTGGATTTTTTTCAAAATTCCTGCATCTTATCTGAAGTTTCAATGTATTAATTGTAGAAACAGCTGGAAGACTACTTGACAAAGATCCTGAAGATGCCAATGTACAGGAACTACCATGGAACAGTAAGTACAAATTAGTTTGCTTAAATGCCTAAAGAATATTTGCTTTACAAACGTTGAATTCATTGGAATTCGGCTTCTCTACGAAACATTTTACAGCTGCTTTGTAAAAATTTTGGCTTGGGTGATTTCTCCAACACAGGTGTAATATGATAAAAACCTAAAGAAGAGAGTGAATGGCTCAGTCTTGGAGGTTGCTGTTAACAACAGTGGCAACCTCCTGAAAGTAGTCCTGTCCAGAAAGCTGATTGTACGTGTATGACGTAGTGGATTTCTGTTTAATTCTGGAGAGTGGTTAAGATGGTAAATTGAAGTTTTAAATACTTAATTGGATTCCAGATCATGCTTGTAATCACTCCTTCAATGTGGGCTTTATGTGTGGTCCTGGGTGCAATTTTTGTCTCAAATTCCTATTCTGAGCAGTTTTCCTGGATATCAGTGATGTCTTTGTACGAGTCCTAACCATTCACCTCTGCAGGTAGTTTGTTACTTCCAAAAGGAGATGCTAATTGGCTTATTTCCCCAACTTGATAACCTTTTTGAAATGAGGAGAGATGTCAAATCCCACTTCAGGCTCATTTTAAGCAAAAATACTTCCTTGAAAGCCAACCTCGAATGTTTCTTCAGTAGTCCTCACCTGATAAGATGCTGCTGTAAAATCTCCCTGGGATGGTGATTTATTTTCCCCTTTCCTTGGTTGCATAATGACTGTTACTCCATCTTCTGTATCTGTATCATCTTCTGTAATCAGCGAAGCCTGATGCATGTGTTGAGTAACTGCAGTGCTTAGTGACATTTCCCAGTGATAACTGGGAACACTTGATTTTCAAACAAGCCAGAAATGTAGACTGAAATTAGGTTTCTGTAGCAGCCAGTTCTCTTCAATGATTATTGTTTGGTAGGTATTCTGCTGTTCTGCAGGATTTCAGTCTTATAGAGGTGTTGGGCAGCTCATGGCTGCCTGGATGGATGAGTGACAGAGTGGGTTGGCAGCTGAACACAATCCTGGAGGTCTTTCTAGCCTAAGTGATTCTATGATTCTGTGTTGTGCCTGAAAGCTTCCTGTGCTCTTACTACAGAGCTCAGTGTGCCGAGCATCACTTGTTACATGGGGCAAAATACTCATCCAGGTGTACTTTGGATTGCAAGAAATCTTCAGACTCTGGCTGATGTAACGGTGTTCCTTACATTGTGCTGCTTCTGGGGACAGGCTGTGGAGCTGAAGTTCAGTGCAGTCAGGAGCTGTGATAGTCTGCACATGAGAACTAGTCATCTTTTGTTCTAGAGGCAGGATGGGGATATCTTGGCAATTTTTATCAGTAACATATGCAAAGCGGGGGAGAGTTACTTTACGGTGCAGATTCATCTTGTCACTCCTAGGCAGGCATTGCTGCTTTTCAGATATTTTGGCGCGTATTTTGCTGGTGTAAGAACACGGGTGATCTTTTGACCAGGCTGTGGTTCAAGATGAGCTGTGGTGATGGGGGCTGGGTGGGGAGATGAGTGGTCTTGCCTTGCCCAGGCAGCTGTGGGATGTTCCCCTCCTCCTGCACTGAATTGCTCTTCTGTTCCTGGCCCCCAGAGCCTGATGTCACTTTGCACATAAATTCTCAGTGTATTGTTGGCTTGTGCTGGATTTGGTGGGCAGTGAAGTGTTCACTGAGGACTTTGCTGCTAATGATATCAGTGCTGCTGAGTACTGCAAGGTCCTGTAGTCAGACAGCACAGGGAGGAAAATGTTTCCTTTAAACAAAAAAACCCACCAAAACAATTTCTGCCATTCTCGGTCTAGAGACTGAAGTGAAGATTTCTGACATTTTCCATGGAACTTTATTTGACCTCCTTAGAACAAAATGAGGGCTTTGCTGTGGTTGAGAAGTCTTATGCCTAGACTCTGACAAAGGCTTTAACTGTCTAAATGCTGGAGTACATTGACTCCTACGTGTTTCTCACATCCAATCCATGCACCGATGTGGTGTTTGGTTTTTTTTTAAATGCAAAATTCTTTGTAAAGTTAGACGTGGAGCTGTAGTGAGAAACGGAGATCTGCACAGAGTGCATGTCCATATGTCAATGGGTAGTGAGTCTCCTTTAAAAGAAAGAAAAACAAAACAAAAACAACTTCTTTTTCTCTCCCTGCCTGTGGGTGCAGCGCGGGCCGTCTGAGGTGAGAAGGGGCTAGCTGGCCGTCAGAGACAAGGGGAAGAGAAGAAGAGGGGGACAGGAAGGAGAGGAGGCTTCCGGCGGAGAGGGCGCGGGAGGAAAAAGGCAGCTTGGAGAGAATTTTTTTTTTTCGGCAGCCGGACTAGGAGCGGTTCCTGGCAGTTTTTCTCGGCGTGGACGCCTCTCCGATCCGTTTCTATCACTGCAAATTTCTCCTCAGACTATCTCTTCCCCCCTTACCAGCTGTGTTTTTCTGGTTCGTCTAATACTCTTCCCTTTGCACCACACCCCCACCCTCCCTCCCTTCCCTCCCTTCGGAGGCCCCATGGTCACCTGAAAGGTGGCCGTCAAAGAAAGATTTAACTGGTTTATTTTTCCTTGTTTGTTCCTGTGTTTGGTTGTTCTGGTGTTCTCAACGTTTACCATTTAAAATTGTTACTGAGTTTTGTACTTCCATATAAATATCTCATATATTTTTTTTTCTTGATTAAAATTCTTGTCTCCTTATAAGCCTCTGGTATCGCATTGCTAAAATTTAAGCTATCTGTCCAAACTAGGACACCATAACATTTTACACGAGCTTTAGCATGTGAGTGAAGAAAAACAAAAAAACCAAAACAAAGCAACCAAATGACAACAAAAACACAAAAAACCTACAAAAAAAACCCCACAACAAAACTAACAACACGAAAAACCCAACACCCCAAAACAAAAACCCCCCAAAATATCTCACCTTAAGTAAAGCAACATGATGTAAGAACAAGTTGGATATGTGGGTGGCTCCTGTTTTGTCTCCAAAGTGGCATTTGGCCCTGCAGACCATTGCAAAGGCCCCCACCCAGCTGCTCAGTAATTTTAGCTATTGTATGTGAACTTCAGCATGTTTCGTCTTTTTCTTTTTTTCTTTTTTTAATGGGTTTAGTATAAGCCAATTATTTTGCGTGACAAATAGCTGACCTCTTTTGCTGAACAATATTATGTGGAAGAATGGTGAAACTTCATTTTGCTGCTTGCCATAGCTGCTAGCCAACACTTTGAGTTTTTAACTCGCCAAATTAAAAACAAGAGTTGAAAAAAGAACACAGGGCTCAGCTGCTGAATTCTGTCTGAATTGCAGATGCTCTATGAAATTCTTGCTTGCAGAAATCGTGTGTGCTGACATTGCTGGCAGAACTGGGTGGATTAAAGCCATGGCTTGTGCACCTTGCATCTGGTTCTCCACCTTTCATAGCTTGTCTTTCTGCAGCTGATCACTCCTGTCTGGTTTGTTGCTTTGGTTCTTTGTTTTCCTGTTCTGTTTATTGCTACAACGATGTCATTGAAACTGCATTCTCTAGGCCTGTATCTCATCCTTAAAATACTCTGCTGCAAGTCGCCATGAAACCAGAGTGGGACACCAGAGGCAGCTGGGCAGTGCAGGAATTCTGGCATGAAGGAGATGAAAGTGCCTCACTGCTCCCCATCCCCTCGTGATTTTTCTGTGAATGACGAGCACCTCAGATGGAAGGCACTGCAACAGTAAAAATAGCTAATGCAGCAATAATAATGACAATAAATAGTTCCATCAGATATTTTCCACTACACTGAGGAATTTCCCTTGCTTGGTTAATGTGTTAGGTGGACTCCCTGGCACTGTTGTTGCCATTTCAGACTCCTTGGATGAACAGCAGGTTGCTGTGCTGCCAGACAACCTTTCTTTCATTTTTATGTAGTAGTTCTGTTTCTGCAAGTCATTTTGTCTCCTGATTTTTGGGTTTTGATATTCATGTGTGGTGGTTGGATTTTTCTTTTTGCGTGCTCACTGAGAGACATGTGGTGGGGAATGCCAGACATTTTCTAAAGGAATAGAAAAGGGATCCAGGGCAAAGAACTGGCCTAAGACTTCACTTTTAAAACCTTTGATAAGAGCTTGTAGGATGCACTGGGTTTTCAGGTGCTGTCCAACCTGCTCTGAATGTCACTGCACAAATGGCTGAAAGTTTATAGGTCAAACCTGGTGCTTTTCCAGAATGTGTGCTAAGACCAGTGACAACAAGACTGTTAGTAAAAACACATGGAATAGCTTGTTCTAGCTGCTTTGAAAGCAGATTGAAATCGCTCCAAAAGGAGGGCATTAAATTTGCATCTACTGAAGAGAGATTACTTCATCTCCTTGAGCTACTCAGAAGAGAACAACAGGTCTCTTGTTCTTCTCCATAGCCTTATTGATGTGAAGTTTGTGAAGGTCCTAGGAACAAAAGAATAGGAAAAGGAGGAAGTATTTTCTGTCCTTCTGCTGCTTCTGTGGGGCAAAAAGGAAGGTGTTGGGAAGGAGGCCTGAGCTGATCTCACTGTAACCGCAAGGTAGACTTTTGGCCCATATTTACCGATGCTCTTTGTTATACTTAGTGCTTGAAAATACTTTTGAGACTTATGGGTCCACTCACATAACTCCTGTGTAAAATCAGGTTTTGCCAGTGGGGCCTGAGATTGTTATGCCAAAGAGCAGGTGACAGGAGCCACTTTGGAGGAGATCCCTTCCTTGGGTGCTGGCACCTGAGCTGCTCTGTCAGGGGTGGGCATAGTCTGAATCTGGCTCCAAGGCTGTCTCTTGTCCTCTCTGTGGTCAAGAGCATGGGTTGAGTCCTTGGCTTCTGTCCCAGTAAGCTGCATTGCCAAAACATGTGTTTAGAGGGTTCCCTCAGCCTTGCTGCCTGACCAGAGGGGAGGGCAGCTCCTGCCCTCACCCTGCCCTGAGCACCTTTCTACACTGGATGATTTTATGCCACAGTAAATTAACAGCACCTGGGAGAGACAAGTCTGCTGTGAGAAGCAGCTTCCTCTCAGAGCTGCTCCTGCCAAAGCCCTGTCTTGCACAGGGTGCCCAGGGCAACTGTTTCTCCCTGCTAACAGGGCCCAGGGCTAAAAAACAACAGACTGTCAGGAATGTCCTGCTGTGCCAAGAAAAGCCTGTTCAGTCAAAATTGCCCAGTGTCCTATTTTTAGAGGTGAATGTAATTGCTGTGCTTTCTCACCAGCTTTGTCGTTGTGCTCCTCTGCAACCTCTGCTGAAGCAGGAGAATCTGTGATGAGGCAGAGGGATTGAATCTGAGATTTGCTGGTAAACCTGATAGTAGAGAAAATGGGTTCCTCGGGCTGTGCCTGCTGTGAAGCTCAAGTTCATGCAGACCCCCAGTAGTACCAAATTTGTTTCAGCCAGTGATATCACTGTGTCCCTATGATATATTTGATATGTCCTGGTTGCCTCAAATCTGTTTTTCAAAACACATTTAAAATGAACAAACAAGCAAACAAACAAGAAACCCAACAAAGTACTTCTCTTGGTCTTGAAGATGCTTAAGGTTCTGCACAGGATCTGCTGTAGGTTCTGTCTCTGTAACATGTCACTTCGATGAAGCAAAGTATTCTGTGGATTTCAGAGAATAAAAAATGTGGGAATCTTTTTCTCTTTCCCTAGATGGAATTCATTGGAGTAAACCAGCTGTCATTCATCCATGACCTAGGACCGAAGGGCATGTGAGTTGTCAGCTGTGTCTTTGTGAGTTATGATTCACCAAGAACATAGCTTTATGAATAAATATTGTTCAAATTAATAGTTTTCTGTCCATTAGCTGACTGGGGAATACTTTGCCATTCAGAAAAAAAAATAAATGTTAATTTTCAGACAGAAATGCTACAACTTTGAGGAACAGTTTTGAGAACTGGCTGCTTTGTGTGATGCAGACATGCCTTCCAGGGTATGATGCAAAGACTGTTCAGGCACAGCTAGAGGTGTCATGAGCTGGCCCAGGGCACAGGGGCTGTGGGGATTCAGCAAACATCCTCCACCCAAGAACCCTCCTGCACCACCAGCCAAGTCATGCCACCCATGCTGACAGTGTACTGTCCTTTCAGAGAAGGCTTCATCATGAAGCGCTCCGGGGGCCACCGCATACCTGGCCTGAACTGCTGTGGCCAAGGGAGGATGTGCTACCGATGGTCCAAGAGGTACTGTTGGGGTGGGAAAGGTGGAGATGATCTGTGTACTCTTTGAACATCCATACAAATATCCTCATTTTGTTTCTTCTCCCAAAAACTTTTTGAGGTACATTCTTGTTTTTTTTGGTGTGTGGTTTTTTTTGTTTTGTTTTTGTTTTGTTTTGTTTGTTTTGTTTTGGTGTGTGTGGTTTGTTGTGTTACTGTGTTTGGGGTTTTTTTTGTTGGATGTTTTGTTTGTTTTCTGATTAATTTTGTTTTGTTTTATTGGGGTTTTTTTATACAAAAGCCACAGATTTTCAAGTGGAAAGGGTCCATAGCTTATTTCCCACTCATCTTCCTCGGTGGACAGTGGTGGGTTTTATTCTTCTGCATTGGAGTTCATAGAAAAGCCATGTTGCTTCAGAGGAAAATTAGGATTTCCTACAACCCTGAGCTGGCAGAATTGTCAGTAATTCCCTGGTCTGTGCCCAACTCTCCCTGTTGCAGGAACACCTGGGGGCTCTGTGCCATTGGGAAGGGACTTGGCTGGTGACACTGCCCCGGTCAGTTTTCAATCTGGTTTCCTGAGTTTCTCTTCCTTAATTCACAGGAATAAATTAATTGAAAAACTACATAGGCTGCTTTGGAGCTGGACTAAAAAAGATGTGATCTGCAGCTCTTGTGTAATTTAATAATGCCTCTTATTGCTACATGAGCTTAAATGCTCATGTTTTCATGGGACTGTTCACAAGCCACCCTGTTCCCATGTCCCTTTCTGCTGCAGACAGACATAACTTACTGTCTCCATCCCTTCACCTTCTGTGCTAGATACTGGGATCATAGGATGTCAAGTGTTGGAAGGGAACCTGGAGATCTTTGGGTCCAAATCCCCTGCCACAGCAGGACCATATAATATATTCTAGCACAGGTCACAAAGGAATGCATGCAGGCAGGGATGTAGTGCAGGGAGGCATGTGCTGTGGAGGAGTGTGTGTGTTAACAGCATCCAAAAAATGCAGGATGTACTTCCTAGAGCTTGCACTCCCTGGACAAATTATTCCTTTTGAAAATCCAGATAGCACATCTCTGCTTTAGAGCAACAATCTCTTGGTCTGTAAAAGCTTCCCCAGTCATTATCCACTGCTGGATTTTAACATTACTAAGGGGCTGTCATTAGTTTTATCTTAAATTCTGGTTTCCAAGAAAGTTTTTCAGCACTCTTGTGAAGAAAAGGTCTCATTTCTTCAGTCGTTCTAACAATTCTTAATGCAATTTCATAGATCTCTATAATGAGTGCACAAGGAGATGTGACCTCCTTTCAGCTCAAATCATTAAATTGTCTACCAGTCCTTTTTTCTGTGGAAAAAAATACCCAACCTTGCCTTTTGTTCTTGATACTCTTTAGTTAACTGTCATATCTTATGTAAAGCTCAAGCATTAGTGAGGATAGTAGCTTGTGCAGCTGTAATGGATCTCAGCTTTTCCTTTACAGACAAAAAAGGGAATGGGAGAAGTGTTTGAATGGGTTTCTGTGCAGAGTAACACAAGAGGGGCACCAATTCCGCACTATGGCCTGCTGGGGCTGATAAGTGACAACATATTAGTAATATTTAGTAATATTTCCCAGAGAGGGTTAAGTGAAAGATTTTGGAACATGTCAACTTGGGGGCAGAGCTCCCTCCAAGCCTGGGACAGAACGTGGCCAGACTTTTCTCACCACACACGTGTAGGGTTTTCTGTATCCCAATTGCATTCCACTTATAGTCGATTTGCTGTGTTATGACTGCAGAAGCTGGGGAAAGGGACACAGAGGAGGACAGTGGGGTGATGCTGTGAATGGGCACAGGTAGGACTTCTTGTGTGTATGCAGAGCTGCCTGGGAAAAACAGCAAGGGAAATGCATGGAAATGTACCCCCTAGGATGTTTGGGAGTGAAATTATGGGCCAAATACGAAGGGCAGGTATTTTGTCACCAAATGAGAGATGATGCTGGAGTAACTTCCAGGGCCCTGAAAGAAAAGGAAAAAAAATATGGGATCTGCAAGTAGGTGAGAAGCTGAGGCTGTTACCAAAGATACAGGGATAAGCAGATTTTTATGTTATTTTTCTGTTGCTTCGTGTGTTTCTGAGTGTATAGAAGAATTAGCAAAAACCTGTGTGGGACAGATGGGGCTGATTACCCCAGCTGCACTGCAGGGGATGGAGGGGAGAGAAAAAAAATAGAAATGCCATTTACAGTAAAATTGTGTTTTGGTTTGTTTTTCCTTCAGTTGCCTTCAGGCTGCTGTATTTATGTAAAACCTGATGGTCATCTCTCATCGTGTATTTCTAACAGGGTGCCTGTTGCTTGGCAATGAAAGCTTTCCAAAATATCTTGTTCTTACATTTTAATAGGAGTGAAAGTGATCCTACCTAGCATGATAATGTTAGAAATGTCAAGTAACTCCCAGATAGCTCAAGAAAAATCTAGGATGAAGGTATCCTTGTTGCAGCTTACCTGGTGCTGAGGCACCTGCCTGGGAGGTTTGTGGTCTGGGAGGTTCTTGTTGATTTTGTTAAACAAGGAAACCTGTATTTGAAAAGACTTGTGTAAAAAGGAGCCATGCAAAAAAAAAAAAAAAAGAAAGTCTTATATAGCATTCCAAGTTATTATCCAAGTTCATAAAATAGGCACTTTTCTGCTCAAGGAAACAATACCCTGGACTAGCCCTTGAAAATAAAGTTTGCTATTCATTGGAACGTTTTCATTACCCTGATAAATCACTTGCACTTGTTTTGAAGGAAATACTTTTCCATGTTATTAGCTTTTTTTTTTTTATGGCACTTGTTTTGATGACCAGCATGAAATCCAAGTCACCTGATTGCTGTGCCTGTGCAGGTGGCTGGTGGTGAAGGACTCTTTCCTGCTGTACATGAAGCCAGACTCGGGTGCCATTAGCTTTGTCCTGTTGGTGGATAAGGAATTTAACATTAAGATAGGCCAGAAAGAAACGGAAACTAAATATGGATTGCAGATTGACAATCTCTCTAGGTAAGAAATACAGACTTTGTTTAGACCCTTTTTGGTTTGCCTTTGCTTTTCTGAGGAAGGATCAGTGCTGCTCTTCAGGAGGGTTTAGCAGGACGTGCTGGGTGGATATAATGAGGACTCACTTCCCGCAGGACTCAGTTCCCCCAGTGGTGGCTGCTGCTGGGTTTGTACCTGCTGGGGATTTGACCTCTCGTGCTGATCATTTCCCATGGCTTAATGAGGCATTTAGAGCCTCAGCTGCTGTTTGTCCATCCTTGCTATTACTGCTTGGGCCTGGGGGCATGGAGCATGTTAAGTTGCACAGTCTGCTTTTGCAGCAATTGCTTACAGTAATTTTCTAGGCTCGTTGTTACTTTGGTCTGCGAGTGGGGACATGTCTTTCTACATCCCAACTAGCATGTTATCCAAAAGCCCATGCTGGTTGGGATAAAGAGCTATTTCATGTTTTTATGGTACTGTGCAGTATAAATTAATCTTTTTTAAAAAAAAAAACCCACAGCAGTAGCCTGGTCCGACTATCCTCCAAGTTAAGCTGATGCTATTAATGTAAATCTGGAGGTTTTGCTTTGTTTTTTAATGCTGTGGTAGTCCCTTAGAGCAGCTCAGTGCAGATGCTTTCTTCTGCAAGCAGAACAAAGCAAAGTCCTTTTTGCTTGAATTAAATATGACTGGCAGAGGTGCATTTATTAACGTGTATAGACAGTGAGGAGCAGCACAGTTAAATGCACAAGGCTTCTGCATCCTGCCCCATGCATCATCTTTTTCACAGGTCGCTGATTTTGAAGTGTAACAGCTACAGACATGCCCAGTGGTGGAGGCAAGGCATAGACGAGTTCATCCGCAAACACGGCAAGGACTTCCTCACGCAGCACCGCTTTGGCTCCTATGCAGCCGTGCAGGAGAACACGCTGGCAAAGTGGTGAGGACCACAGTGAGGCTGCACCCAGCTCGCCCCAGCAGTGCCCACCCACCTTACTCCGGCTCGGATGGAGGAGATACCTGGTAGCGCTTGGTTGCTGTAGGGACTGGTGATAAATACAGAAGTGGCTTCAAGTTTTATCCAAGTTTCTAATTCTGGAAATACCATTTCCTAAGGGTTTAGGTCTTTGGGCTCTAGGTTGTAAGCCTCTGGTAATGCAGGTGCTGTTGAAAACATTTGCTTCTTCAGCTCCTCCTTTCTCTATAGCTGCCTCCCAGAGCAGCTGTGCTGCAGCCTGTCCTGTCCATGGCCCTCTGTGACTCATAGTCTGGTCATGTCTTTCATGCTCTGAAATGCAATATATGTTCTGCTCACCACATTTTCAAGGCTGATTCTCATTCTGTAAGGCAGCGTTGGCCTTCCAGGCACTGTGGATGTGTTCAGATGCAAATGTCAATCATGTGGTTGAAGAACAGTGTCAGATTCAGACTGTGTAGATTGACTTTGCAATGAAAGAGAATCAGCAAATGCAAATTTGGGTATAGTCTAAGGGTGGCTGAGCTTTATGTGCACAGCAGCCTCATGAGAATTCCTCCCATCTGAAGTGTAACCTGACTGCATTAAGCTGTTCCCTGAAGCACTCAAAAAATTGATTTTAGCTGGCAGCAAACGCTCATGGTGTTCTCACTGTGGCTTCTGCCCTGCAGCAACCACTGCCCAAACACTTTCCAAGACTCCAAGCAAACACCACTCCACCATCTTTTCCCAAAAGCCAAAACTATCTTGCACGTCAGGCTAAACCGAAGGATATCAAGTGCAGTTGGCAGAAGTAGTGGCACTTCATAATCTCTTCAGATTCAGTTTCACTAAGTTACTAATAGTAACAAAAAAATCACACTGTATGCTGTCCTCATTCTTGAAAGGAGGTTTGTGTCTGCTTTTGAGAAGACAGTGTAAGTGGCATTAGCACAGAACCCCATCGGTCTTCAGCTATGGACTTTGTTGATGGAGGGGGAGGAAGACTAAGACTGTTTGCTTTTGCAGGTATGTCAATGCCAAGTGGTACTTTGAAGATGTCGCAAATGCCATGGAAGCTGCCAAGGAAGAAATCTTCATCACAGATTGGTGGTTCGTACTTACACACTTGGATGTCGACCAGGCGTCTCTCTTGGGATATTCCCAACAGTGCGGCGCTGTTTGGAGGCCCTACAGTATGGCAGCTAGCTGTGCAGCCAGATGGTTTGGCAGCACACCCAAACAACTCCCTGTGTTGTATCCAAAGACCTTTTCAGGAGGGCTGGCAGTAAAAGTGCATACTTGAGATCAACAGCTTGGTTATCTCCTTCCAAGGAAAGGCCTGAAATTGCATAAAGGCACTACCTGAATTGCAAATGTTGCTTGAGGTTCTACTCAGAGGATAGATTGCTGCATGCCCAAGAGGCACTGTTGTCTTTTTGTTCAAGGGGACAAGGATGCTCAAATGCTTCTGACAGAGCTCTGTGTTTTTTTCAGCTCCAACATGCTGTCATCAAGCCTCATGCCAGGGGTGGGAGCATCTTGGTGTGGACTGTAGTTTTGCTCTGCTCTTAAATGACCCAGACAGTGGAGGGGGAGTGTGGTGATTCTTTCCCCAGTCTGTGTGCATACCAGAGGACCTGTCTTTGCCCACTTCTTACACAGCGATTCAATATGTTTATGCAGTGCTGTAGTGCCTGTTTGAGGCAGAGAAAGGGTGCAGTCAAGGACTCAGTGTGGAGTTTATTTGCTGGACACCTGTTAGGGCTGCCTGAGTCCTGCCTTTCTGTAGGTTAATCTGGCTGAACCAGACAGAACCTTGGGGATGGTGGGACAGGCTTTCAAGCCATGGCTCAGATGTCCTCTTTAACCTTGGACATGTGTCCTTGCTTCTCTTTCTCCATTGTAAAACAAACCTCTTCCCACTAATCCACTGACTGTAGGAACTGGCAGGATTAGTTCTGAAGTGGCAGTTATTATAAGAAAACTAACATGATGTTAGTGTTTACTGGGGTAAACTTGTTTCCCATTGTAAGCACAGATAAGCCCAATGCTTCAGGATCTCCACATGCAACATCAAGTAGCAATGAAAGAGTGCTGCTTTTCAGACCCATTGTCTCTTACTTAATGTTTTATTCGGACAATTGTTAATGTATCTTGGAATTCCAAAAGTGTCTGATACTTGGAGTTTAAGATAAAATTGCTGTTGTCAAAAGCATGTTTGTAGGATGTAGCTATATGCTTAATCCCAGCAAAAGCTCTCATATTCAGTATAAAAGTAAAGGACTGAAATTGTTGCCTTGCTTTGCAGGAGTTAGATGAGATTACCAGGAATAATTAATCAATCCTCAAAGCTATGATTCAATAAAATATCTGTCTGAGAAACTGTATAGCTTTGTCCTTAGGCACCAAGGAGAATTCAGCACAAATCTGTGCTACTCAATCTAAGTAACAGGGGAACTGAAATCCCACTCTTATTTTTTATATCTGCACATTTTTTTCAAATCTATGTTGGGATTTTCTTCTGTTGCATCTTTCCTTCATAGATAGACTAAGTTTCCCTGTTTACACATCACTGTTAAACTTGGTCTCATGGGTTGTTGAATATTAAGATGAATGTGCTGGACACATCCCCTGCCTTCTCTAGTGCTCTCTTATTAAAAAACAAAGAGCGTGATGTTGGAGAAACATCACTCTGGGACTTGAGCTTTCACATCCACTTTATATAAACTTTCTATATAAATCCCAAGTTGATAATTTAGGCCAGTGCTTTGTTTGCAGAATATATATGCTGTGTTTTTTCCATCCCTTTGTTTTCTTAGGCTAAGCCCAGAAATCTTCATGAAACGACCAGTTGTGGAAGGAAATCGCTGGCGGCTGGACTGCATCCTCAAGCGGAAAGCAGTAAGTGAGCTCCAGCTGCAACCTTCACCCTTCAGAAAACCCCACCCAGTTACAGGGTCATACTTGCACCATTTAGTCTGGTAAGGCTGATCAAGCCTCACTTCAGATGGTCTCTGTGTTTTGATTTTCTCTTGCTGTTTGGGTTTGGAAGGGGTCAGTGGCAGAAGGGTAGAACCTCTGATTGCTCCTTCAAGTCCTTAGGTTTGTGTCACTTCAGTCTAATGTTATGACTACCCCAGGTCCTGGTGGGGTCCAAGAGCTGTTGCTGACTGGTGCCTTCCTTGTAGTATATGTCATTTAGAGGTACAGGAAAGACTGAATGAATTGTGGTGGCTCTTGGTAGGTGGTTTGCACATTACTGTGTTGTGCAAATCCCATCTGTCATTGCCATCTATTGTGTCTCTGTGCTGCAGCTTTCAGAGCTGAAGCTGTGAAATGTCCTGTCAGCCTGCCAAGAAAATAAGGATGTCATTAGCAAAAAGTCCCTTGATGACTCTCATGTTAGCCTTCTCATTGGGTTTCCATACTTGATACATTGCATAGGTTCTTGCTACAACCAAACACCAAAAAACTGATGTTCTTGCTGTTACCCCATCATTCCTCGCTGTAGTAAAGAAGTGCCTGTTGACAACATCACCCCAGTATCTCCCAGCCCCATTACTCTTGGAGCCCCTCTTGGCTTCATCCTGCTTGGGATGTGCTGCCCAAAGATTTTCATGCAGTAGCTCTTTCACAGCTCTTACCATCAGTAATACCAAATTTTATTGGAACATGTAAGAAAGGCTCGAGCTTAAAAGGTTTTTGTGTTTTATTATTTTTATTTCTGATAATAAGATATTATTTGAAAAAGAGTCATATCTTTTTGTAGCTGTCTCTGACTGCCTATCTCCTGGTTTTCTCTGTTCCTTCCCACCCCTTTCTGTATTCTCATGGCTCTTGTGGCCACTAAGATTAGGCAGCTCACCTGTGTCTGACCTTGCCAGTCCCTCCTTATGTGGAGACTGGTTGTGAGGCTCCTGGTGCATTGCTGTGGAAAGGGGATGCGGGGAAAGAGCTTCAGCAAAGCATTAAAAAAAAAAAAAGCATACAAACAGAACAAGCAACATGATGTTCTCTAGGGCCAGGCAGTGGTGTTCAACTTGTTTACAAGGAGGTGATAAAAATGGCTCGGGAGCTTGGACTCCTGTTTGCATTGCATTGTTGTCTGAGTTAATAAATGCTTGTGTTCAGTAAGCAAATGCTTGAATAATCTTGATAATGCTTTATTTTCCTTCTGTTCTTAATTTCTCCTTCTCTACTGTTCCTCCAAAGCTCCGACCTGCTATTAACCTGGAGTCTTTCCTGGAATTCTTGGTCAGGACTCCCATGCAAAGCTCTGTGCTCTCTTGTGCAGAACTTTAAGATATGAGCAAGCAACTGCAAAGCTCTCTTCCTCTGTTAGGCATTTTCATCTCTGAAAACAGTTAATTTTGTTGGTGGTTGTACTCTGCTTTCCAATAACATGTCAGGATCTAGACACTCTAGAATGTGTTTCATGGAAAGCAAGGCAGACAGGGCTGTACTTCAGTTTTTCATCCAGTCTGTGGGAACACCAGTGCTAGAAATGGTAGTTTGGTTTATGAACTGGGAAGTCTTTTGAATTCTTGTTGTGGTAGAAGGGTAGGAGTCCAGGTGAATATGCTGGGAGGGAGTCAAAGACTATTTCCTTCCAAACCAGTTGTCAGCACAGTCCCCCTCTGTATGCCTAGGGAAAAAAAAGCCCATGGTCTTCTGTGTCTGACTTGTTCATTTGAAAGCAGCTTTATTTTCTGACAAATGAAACATGGCCATGAGGTGTGCTCACTGGATGGAAGAAGTTGGCTTTGTCCTGTTGACACAGATTTCCCTATGGCTATAAATACCTTGTAAGAGTGAGGAGTGTTTTAAGGTTAGTTCCTGGAAATGCTTGCCTGCTTTTTTTACTTGTGGCACTTGTTTGACTTGACAGGGCAGTCAGCAAGCTGGTGTCTGGGTACTGGGTTAAGGCTGTTCTTTATGTACATGCAGTGCTGCTGTGGACTTCTCTGGCTGCAGTGGAGAGCAGTTTGACGTCCACAATTTGGAGAATGATTAATTTTTCAGCATCAGCTTTATTGGGAATAGGAGCTTAAAGAGCTGTGGAAAGTTTAGGTCTCCAGGTTTAAGCTGGCAAACCCCATTGCAGGATTTTAAACCATGCTGATCTATGGCAACTGAAGGTGTCCCAGTGTGTGACTAGCATCTGCCAAGGTTTGGGAAGTACTTGGCAGTTTTGAAGGTGCTTTAACAAGTGGCCTTAGAAACCCTCCTCTGGATACCAGTCTAGTCACAAAAAGCATCACCCTTTGAGCACTGCTCATTCCAGGAGTTTGTTTAGCTCTACCAGCAGAAAGAGCATGTTTCCTGGTGTTGAGCTGGTTGCACCCCCTTTAGGAGAGAGATGTCTGTGTAACCGCATTGGTATTGTTGTCCTGAAGAGGCTTTTAACACATGTAGGCACACCTCGGGGCAACATGAAGCAGCAGAAATGGAACTTCACTGCATGTGTGCAGCACAATTACATGTGGAGTGAATCATGTTTGCAAAATCTCAAAGGATGTTTAAAAGGGGCTGCTGTAAGGATGTTGTGTTGGTGGCTTTTGGTGTAGTTCAGCTCTTCACAGACAAATCCAGGTACTGGGCCCTCCTCTGCAAGCTGAAGAACTTTCTTATGCTTTGCATGTCCTTTTACACTGTGAGGTCACCAGGGTGGATCTGGAAGAGTGTAATCAAGAGCAGATAACCTCAGCCTGCATGACTGTCTTCAGGCACAACACACTTACTGCTTCTTAGCTTTTCCTCTCTCCAGAAATGCCCTGTATCCGCTGACATGCTTTGCTGAGTGCCATGTGCTTTTTATTCCTAACAGCAACAAGGAGTGAGAATTTTTGTTATGCTGTACAAAGAGGTGGAGCTTGCCCTGGGGATCAACAGTGAATATAGCAAGCGGACGCTCATGCATCTCCATCCAAACATAAAGGTAATGTGGGCATTGGGCCATCGTAGGAAGGACATTTGTATTCATCTGTTGTTGAAAGCTGGTGCTGACCCTCAGTGCATATCTGCGTGAACTGGAATAACTGTGATCCCCACCACTGCAGCAGGAGTAGTCTGAGAACAGGAGAATCACCTGTACAGGGATTGCCACATATGGCAGCTGCATATATGGAACTGAATATAAAACTGCTTAATTTAGACTTGCCAAAGCAACTATTCAGCTAATGCACAGGAGACTTATTTCATGTGACAAGCTAATGGGGTTACATCAAATGGAAAATTGTCATTTGAGCACATCGTCTCATTTCAGCATTTCTGTTTGTACAGAGGCAAGAGTCAATATGGGATGTTTGCATTCCTGTCATAAATGAACAATATTGAGCTGCCCTGCATTGCTGCTGCTCTGCCACCAAGCTTAAAATGAGATGTGGCACACAACCAGTATATAAGACTAGATCCAGTCTCTTAATATTAGAGATATATCTATTTTAAGGAGCAATAAGCTATATATTGTGTGAGAGTGACTAACAAATAGCTAGAATAGATTTATTGTCACTTGATCAGTTATCACGGTGACGGGAAGCATCCACTCACCACCTTCCCAGCAAGATGGGAAGGTGTTACCGGATGACCTGCTCTAGGTGTGTAAGAGGTTTTGGGAGCAGCCAGGTGAAGCTCTCTAGCTTTTTTTTTTTTTTTTTTTTTTCCTAGAAGCTGGTCTAATGGCTCTCCTGGAAAACTGAAAAATAAAACTATATGCTTAGATATAGAAAGTACTTTTCCACGTGTCAAAAAGAGTCTCATAAACAAATGTCAAACAACGTGCTGATTTTAGATGTGGGAAAAAACAGCCAGCTTCTCATTTCAGTTATGTAGCGGTAACAACTGAAGAAGTGAGTCAGATCACCAATATGTTGTTTTCCTTCAGAGCAGGCTCTGTGTTTGAAAGCTCTGCTATTACAGCTCTACTGAAAGCATGACTTTATTTGTTGGAGCAGTTTCCTTGCTATGGTCCTCTTATGAACACTGATGGTGTGTGACCTACCCAAACATCAGTAACGGTTGCTGCTTGGGAAGACCCATGTTATGGGGAAACATCTGCCTGCCAGTAAGGTGGAACCCAACTTAGGAGAGTCATGTAGCTTCATTAACTACAGCAATTTATGTGGAGACATCTTCTAAAAAATCCAGTGTTTCCCCACCATCCTAAGCAGCCAAGAAAAAGCTGTGCAACTTTGTCTGGAGGGATGTGGACTGGGCAACGAGGCTGAGCTTGTGTGCTGCTTTTTTTTTCTTCCCAGGTGATGAGACATCCAGACCATGTATCGTCTTCTGTGTACCTCTGGGCTCACCATGAGAAGCTTGTCATTGTTGACCAGTCTGTGGCATTTGTGGGTGGCATTGACTTGGCGTACGGCAGATGGGATGATGATGAGCATCGCCTGACTGATGTGGGCAGCGTCAAACGGATGGTGGCAGTGAAGTCAGTGTCAACAACCAACTTAGCAGTAAGTGAGCTTACTCTAGCTGGTAGCCATGTTTAACATCTGCATGCCAGGTCTGCAGTGAGAATGAACACACTGTGTCTGCTTCTTAAGCATAAGGTTGGTTTAGGAGGTTGAAAGAGTAGTAGTAATGGGACGGAGGATGTATCTGAGCATTGCATGACTCTTTAGGGTGAGATCCTGATCAGTCCTTGCTAGGGCATGGAGATAGCTGGCTTTCCCGTGGAGCTTGCAGCAACAGTCACAATTTGGAGACTGGTCTCTTAATGAAACTGAGCTAGACATGTGCAGGAAGCCTTCACAGAGTGCTCTTAAGTTCTGAATACATGAGCCCTTGGTGGGTGCCTTGCTTGCTGAGCATTCTTCTAAGCTGAGTCTGCATCTATCTAGAGATCTCTAAACAATTTAGAGAGGTCTAAGTTTATAAGAATTTCAAGGGAAGTAATAATCCAGAGTAAATTTAAGAAGAATACAGTGCTAGCGTTAATGGGGTTTTCTGTCAAGTGCCCCCTTAGTACAAACTCTTCCTCAATCATTCATAGTTCCCACCGAAGTGGGTCTTTGCCATGGAGCAAGGTTTGGCTTGTGGTTGGTTCTGAGCATTGATGTGCCTGATAATCTGTAATTGAAGGGTAGCCTGTCTGTACATCTCCTGCAGCCATGTCCTGTGTCTTTTAAGTCTGTCGCAGAGTCATCTGAACGCATCCCACTGCAGTCTCAAGCTCTGTCCCCAGAAAGTCACTTGTTGCAGAGAAATGCTGATGATGCCCCAGACATTTCAAAAATGAAAGGAGTAGGAAAAACCAAAAAGTTTTCAAGGTTCAGTATTTACAAGCATCTCCACAAACATGGCATGCACCATGCAGACAGCGTCAGCAGCATAGACAGCGAATCAAGTAAGTAATGTTTTTCAGCTAAATAATGTCTATAAAGAGTGGGGGGTTGGGAGTGTAGGGGAGTGTATGTGCAGATTCACTTAATTTCTTGGGTAAAGTGTTCTTTGTACTGGAAGAAAGTAAATTAATTTTGTAATTATCAGAATAATAACTGTGTAGTTAATCTGTACATTTGCAAAACAGACAAGAAAAGTTGTAACTGAATTTGCATTTAGCTAATTAGCAATTGTCAGGAGCCTTCAGATGAAGCAATGCAGTGAACCTGATACCTTATGTTTATATTGTTTGAAATGTTATGTTCCTGCAAGGAAGAATTTAATCTTTCATTTTTCAACTTGGATTTATTTGAACAAGTGAAACAGTTTCTGAATATGATTATCCCCTCTCACATGTTAGTACCTAGATTTAATTCAGTTCACTTTAATGGAAATATTCCCAATTTACCTATGTACTACAGTGGGAAGATGACTTAACAGATGAATATTTGAATGAAACTTTTGATTCCACACATTAAAAACAGCTTAAAAGATGAAATTTCAAGGATCAGCTTGACATCTGTTTTAGCATGGAGTCCTTCCTCAAGTCTTCAACTCCTGAAGCTGTGTATTGTTCTCTATGGGAACTTGCCTGAGTTTCCATTACTCCCTGGAGATCTTGCTGCTGCCTCTGGCCAGATGAAGCCTCACTGGAGGACCATTTGTCTTGGTTCTGGTCAGCTCAGGACAAAGCCATGGCCTTGATGTATTTTTTTCAATATATCTATTTCATTTTAAACCAGACAGGTCTTGAATTTGGTCCTTTGCCTGTTGGTCATTTGTAGTTTCAGCAAACTGACATATCTTTTGAGGTTCTGTCATGCAAGTTGTCTTCAGACAGGATCCAGACACCATGTGTTTCTGCTATGAATAGAACATCTTGACTTTCTGCAGGTTACTGTAACCCCACTAGAAGTCAACCGAATATAATCCAGAGTTTAAAGCCCCATCTGAAAATGTTCCATCACCACACTGAATTCAAACAGGGGCTCACTGAGCCTCGGGAGGGTAAGTGGAGGAAGGCAGAGGTGTAGACCCCTCTGGGCTTTAGCTGCCTGATAGTTTTGCATTGTCACAATGGTGAGAGTTGGGTTGGGTGCCAGGATCAGCCTTTGCTGCTTGTTGTTCTTAGCAACCCTCTGAGGACATCCTGGCCAAAAAGCCTTCTCCAGATACTTCAAAATCTGCAGCATAAATGACAAAATTATGATAACACCAAAAAGCAAAACCACACCCACAACAAACAAAAGCAAAACAAAAATAAAAGCCCCAAATAAATTTGTGATAGTGACAGCAGGGAACAGCTGAGGAAATTAATTTGGTGTATGATCATTTTAGCAGTTCTTTTTCTGTAAAGGAAGGGGCTTGTTAATGGATTTGGGAACTTCTGCATTGGATAAACCTGATGCAGGAAGACAAATGGAATCAGAGAAGAAACAGCAGTGTGGCTGTTGCTAGACCTATGTTTGGATGACATTTAGGTGTCCCCTGTTTTGCCCCATATTAAAATAAATTAAAGCATACTCAATTGTGAAAGGAGTTGGGTGGTTGTGATCACTGAGCTGTTCTGATCCCTGGAGTGATGTTGCAAGTGCCTGTTTAAGTCTCATACCTCACTGACGTGCCTTGGAGTTCTGGTATGGGGTGAGGGGTAGTTCTTCAGCATATTCTTCTTGCTGACATCTTTCTTTAAGGCCTTAATTGCCAATTATAAAATACTAGTTACAAAGTAGTGGCAGGTAACAAGGACAAGATGCATTTGTTTCCTGGAAGTGAAGTGTTGTCTCCCTTGTGGTCACCTCACACTCACTCATGAGTTTGTGTGCAGTTATGGAAGCTTGGTATATTGTGTCCTGCCCATTCCCATCTGAGCATTCCCCAACTCCACCTGGACTCTCACTAGGAGCTCAAGCTTCCAAAGGCAGCTGTGGCATGTACCTGCTGCATGGCATTTTTGGCATGGCATGGCTTGGTTCAGCTCAGCTTGGCTGGGGCTACAGCAGTGCTGGCAGCACTTGCTTCTGTTAAACTGGTCTGGTTGCACTGCTGCAGACACTGCAGTGTCCTGTTGGCTGTTGAAAGGGTTGAGTGGTTTGTTTGGGGTTTTTTGGCTAAGGGGTTTTCATGGTTACCTGATGGTGTTGTTGAAAGGCAACTTCTGATGACACATTGCTGTGTAATCATCATGGTGGTATTTGGTACAGCAGATGAAGGTTGCTTGCAGGAAATAACGCTGCTGAAATGTTCATGGTCTAGGCCAATGTTTTAGGATTTTTTCTTAGAATAGAGGAGAAGGAGTTCTCTTTGCCTTCAAAATATAGGCTCTAGAAAAGACATCCTGTTAGGAGGGAATTTCCCTGCCTACGATTTTCTAGAACATTGTTAATCACCATCAATTTGAAATTTGGGATCCATTTGTTCAACATGTAACACTGTATCAAAAGATGACATTATTTGAAAAATAAAAACAAAGTTACTGTCCTTAATTAGAGAACATGAGCTTTTTAATAATCTCATTATAGTTAAAGAGTAGCTTTTGTAAGAGGAGAGACACAGTCTTGTAGAGGCAGAGTAATACACCCTCTAGCAGAGAAGCTGGAATTAGTTGCATTAGTAGTATATAATGTATTAAGTAGATTATGTATGTGATATTCCTGTATGTGTATGTACTAAGGTCAGTTGCAACCAGGAGTAGACTGCCATGAGGCAATATTTAAGTCATAGGACAGTGGAAAGACAAACTATTATAGAGAGGGGTATTTTTTTAGTCCAGTGTAAAGAGAATTTGGCATCTGCTTTTGTTTCTTTATAGTCTCATCTGTATTACCTGCCTTGATTACATAATATCAAAATGGGGAAGGGAGAAAAATAATATGAAACAGGGAGGCCAGGGAGTAAATGGCTTCAGCCAACTGCATCGGGCACATCCCACCAGTGCTTTTACACAGCAGTGTGTGATGGGCAGCTGTGACTTGAGCATGTGTTTTTTATCTTGTTTGCCTGTGACAGATAAAGGATCCATCCGCAGCTTGAAGACAGGTGTTGGTGAGCTGCTTGGGGAAACGAGGTTCTGGCATGGAAAAGATTATTGCAACTTTGTCTTTAAAGACTGGGTCCAACTTGACAAACCTTTTGCTGGTGAGTGCCTTTGACCTTGGAAGTCATTATGTTCCCCCAAACCCTCTTCAACACATTCTGTGTCTCAAAGCTTACCTCTGGCTCAGGAGCAGGAATAAGTAATGAGGTTATCTGGGTTAGGCTGCTAGAAAGAACCAGCAGAGCTCCCTTTGAGAGGTTTTAGGGCCAGTTATGCTATTACAGTCCATGGACTTTGTCTGTGGGCAATTGCATGACAAGACTAAATTAATCTGCACAGCCCTTGGTGCCATGTCCAAAAAACTTCAGCTTGAGGGTGGGGACACTGTACTTTCATATCTTTTGTCTGAGGAGGTTCAAATGTGCTTTCCTGTCCCATAGACTTCATTGACAGATACACCACACCAAGAATGCCCTGGCATGATATTTCCTCCGTGGTACATGGCAAGGCAGCGCGTGATGTTGCTCGACACTTCATCCAGCGCTGGAACTTCACCAAGGTGGGGTGCAGGCATTGCTGCTGGGTCATAGAAATTAATAAAGCCTTTGCCTCATCCACGCGCTCTCCATAGCTATGTGCTCTTTCTTTTCATGTGTTTCTATGTTGCAATCTCTTCAAAGAGGTTTTTGTTCTTTTTTTTTTTCCCCATGGCAGATTATGAAACCCAAGTACCGATCCCTGTCCTACCCATTCCTGTTGCCAAAATCTCAGCAAACTGCTAATGAGTTGAAGTACCAGGTGCCTGAGGCTGTTCATGCTACAGTCCAGGTGAGTGTCAATGATCTTCTGCTCATCTACTTTTAAGAGAGCTGGTTTGGGATTTTTCCAGTAGAAAGCATCAATGCCTGACAGAACATGAAAATATAAAATGAAGAGCTCCTAATTAATTGAATTCACAGGATTAGTGATCAGCTCCTCAATTACAATAATATCATGCACCTCTTTCAGTAGAGATTAATTAACTTATACCTCTGCTTTTGAGATGAGAGGACCAAGCTGTATGCAATGCTCAAGTTGTGGGAACACCATAGCTTTGTAACTGTGTAATTTCTGTTGTTTTCTGCTGCCTAATATTTGTGGTTTATGTTTTGGGAAGGCCTAAGGAGTTGAGGCTGCTCACCTAAATATTTATTTTAGATCAGTCCACCAGACCCCCGATGCCTCATTCAGTCAGTCAGCTAGATCCCAGCATTAAGCAGAATTTTGGGGCTGTTGCTTTCTGTGTTGAACTTCATTGGCATTTTATTATGCAGCCACTCAGCCCTGTGCGCTCTCTCCAGTACCACATAGTCAGCCCCCAGCCTCTTTTGTGACCATCATCCTCACAGTCAGAGCTGCCAGGGTACCTGTATTTAAAACCCCATTATCTATGTTGAGTGTGTTTATTGAACACTACAGTTACCCAGCAAAAACATGGCCTTGTTGAAGAATGCCAAGTCAAAATGGTTTTGCTGAAGCAGCAAAATGATTGTGTCTCTGTGTCTGAAAGATGTATGAAGTAAGAGCAATTAGACCAAAATCTGGAAAATTGCATGCCTCTGCTCTTTGTAAGAAGTGGTCCACCCAGATGACAGCAGCGCTTGGGAAAGCTTAGTGTAATAAGATGCATTTTTCTGGGTTTGTGGGTTGCCAGGGCTTTGTCTGCTCCTCCCCATGTGGTGTGAGGGAAGGTCAGCACAGGGATCATGTGTCATGGGTCTCGGGAGTTTTAAATCATCCTCCAAAACAATGCTCACAGCTTGTTGAGAAGCTGTCTCACTTCCAAGCATAGTTTTGTCTTCTGGTGGCTGTCAATGCCTCCCTGGCTGTGTCTATGACCCCAGTGTTTTGGGAAGCTTTGCTCTCATGGAAGTGAGGGGATTGAGTCCCCAGAGCTTGTTCCAGCTCTCCACTTCTAAATCACGGGGTTTGCTGCAGCAGAAAGCTAAGTTTCCAATGGAAAAACCAATCTGAGCACAGTCTAAGTCCAACTTTCAGTTTGTATCACAGAGCTGCCGGCTCAGGGCATCAGCCAATGGAAGGGCAGGATGAAGCTCAAATGGCGACTACACCAGTGCTGAGTTATGGGTGAGCTGTTGGAAAACCAGCCTTTTCAAAGCATTGTTGGGGCATTGTAAATAACTGATACATTCCAGGAAATGAGGGACTGTTCTCAGCGATGCCATAAACAAGAGAGAGAGCAGGTTTGTCTTGTAAATTATTCATTTGAAACTACCTTGCTCATTTCTAATTTATGTCAAATTGCAGCTTTTAGAGACCTGTCAGGATAGCCCTGCACATAGTCGGAAAAATAAAACTGTGTGATAGACTGAGAACATGTTGCCCTACAATGTACCAGCCTTCCCAGCATGAGGGATTTTTCACAGCACCCAGCGTGGTGGAAGTGGTGAGGGTGGCTTCTCTGCCCAGGCTGGTGCACCCTGCCTGGGTGCCAGTCCCTTGGCCCCAGCCTGGGTTACAAAGTCTGGATGACCTCCTGGAGCTCTGAAGATATGGGTTTGCATTCATGTACTGTAACTTTGGCTATTCCTCCATAATGCTTACACCAATCTGGTTTCCATCACTCCCCAGGTGATATAAGTGCCATGAGCATCCCTGTGTTGGGTCAGTGAGTCTCAGGCTCTCCTCCTGATGAAGGTTTTGGATCTGTCTGCTGCAGGATGTGGAGAAACAGGGAGGACGCCTGCAGCCTAGATATGAATCCCTCCTCCTCCTGATTACCACCTTCTGGATCTCTCAGGGTGTGCATCAGGGCATCCCTATGTGGCTTATTTCCTGCAGTCTCACAATTAAACCTTTTGTCTGTCCAGTGTGCTTGTTTCAGACCAGAGGGCTGCAGGTGCTCATATCTTCTTTCAGTGGTGCAGTCCAGTTCCAATGCAGAAATAAGCAGATAACCTAAATTCTTTCACTAACTTCTTCATCCAGAAAAACAACAGCAATATTGTTTATCTTCTTGATCTTCTTTGGCTGGCCAACGGCCAAAGTTTTATCCCTGTTTTGGTGCTCTGTAGGGACTTCAAAGGCAGAAGTTACTACCCCAAGGTAAAATCCATCGTGCAGAGCCTGTCCTTGGCTGTATGGTGCTTGAGGAAAGTCTGGCTGACAGCTTCCTTGTTTCTGAGCTTGTTTGCAAATCTGTCTTCAATTGTGAGCAGATCAGAGGAGAGGAAAACACAAAAGTATCCGTGGGGACTGCAGTGTTGCTGCAAACCCGAGCCACTGACCTGTCAGCAGCAGATTTTTGACCTCATTGTATCATCTCGTTTTGCTTTTTTTTTTTTTTGTCAGAAGAGAGGAGCAGGAAAGTGTTTTCAGGAGAGTGGGGACAGCAGGTGCGCTACTGACAAGGGCTTTTCCCCCAGGCAGGGAGAATGTATGTGGTGTGCCTGGGAAGCCATGTGGAGGTACAGGCTGGGAGGTGAGAAAGAGGCCTGTCAGCTGCATGGGTTAGTCAGATATGGTCTCTTATCCTCCTTCGTTTGGCTTTGCTCACAATAGCAACATGATCGCACATTGATTTTTTTCAAGACTCAAGTAGCTGTCAGCCAAAGGCGGTGCCAGGGTTGATGTTTTGTGTTTGGGTTGTTTTTTTTTTTCCATCTCTGTTTCCATTCCAGAGTTTACAATTGTCAGCCAAAGCCAGTGCTACAAATGATGTGATATGGTGAGGCAACGTCCAGTTCCTGATATAAACGCAATGAAAATTTAATGCTCTGGTAGTGGCTAATGCCCTTGCCTCTTTGAAGTCTGCATGAGAGCTTGTGTTGTGCAGGATTTACGAGCTAGCCCACAGCAAACATCAAATTTATTAATCCTGTATCAGTTAAAGGGATGACAAACCTGGCCCAGCACTCAGTGCTGCTATTGAGAAGCTTGAGAAGGACCATGGAGTCATTGGCTTTGGTTGGTAGGGGCTACATGAGGCAGTGTGTGGCCTTTTCTCTGAAAAAGTAGGTTTAATTTTTTAAAGCTTGCTTTAAATACCTGGACATGAAAGGAGAGATGTCCAGAACTGTAAGGTGAAAACTCAGTGGTAAAGGAAGACCCCTATAGAAAACTTCAAGACGTGTATTTGACTTTTAATGCCACAGACACAACTTCGTTTCCTCAGAGTGTGCACTGCATCCATGTGATGCTGCTGTCAGTGGCCACAGAGCCACCAACAGCTGTGACTGCAGAGCTGTGCAATAAAGTGATCCAGGTTAAAAATGTTTTGAGGAGGTCTAAGCTGGAACACCTTGCAACTCTTCTGCTGCCCCAGCCAACATCATCATTACAACCTGATGTAATCTTTTTGGGTGATGCTGAGGCATCCTTTTAGTGCAAGCCATGACATGTTATTCTGGGTTGAGGACAGAGATGGTGGTTCTGTAGCAACGGGCAGGCTGGTGTGCAGAGGGAGCTGGGGTGCTAGTGTGTGGAGAGATGAAAAGGAAAGTGGGGAAGGGCATGTGGATGATGCACTGGGAAGCCACAGTTGCATCAGGTGTCACTCCTGGCTTGGAGTAAACTTGTCTTCTGTCAGTAAAGTTGTCTTTCAAAGCTAGGGACTTTGGTGCTATCAAGCTTCCAATTCAGAAAAGGAAATTTTTTTCCTCATCCCCAGCAGTTTCAGCTGTTGCTGCTGTAAACAGGGGTGTGGAATTTACTTTGTTCAGTGCAGGGCTCAACATCATATCTTGAGAAGCTACACAAGGAAGCTACAGTCTGCAGCTTTCTGAAGTGCCACTCCAGACTGCATTTGCTGGACATCCCCATCCCACAGGGATGTGCTTTCTGGCCCCAAGTTTTCACTGCTGCAGGACAAAAGGCAGGGAAGGGTGGCTGCTCCTCACCATCTGTGCCGGTGAGGGTGGCAGAGTTGCAAGCTTCTGATGCATCCTGAGCTATGTGTACAGATGAATTAGTCTGTTTTCTGTGCAGAAAAGCTGGTTTTCTGTCCTTATTCATGCAAATGGTGGAATTTTATTCAGGAGCTCCATCTGCCATGGCATTGGGTGAGGCTCAGCAGTGCTCAGCCTGGGGTGTATGGGAGCATGCAATGTTGGTTTTGCAAACCAAAAGGGTCGTTAAAACCTATGGGTATGAGCTGCATCACCTTGCAGAGGTTTATACAAGAGGAGGGCAGCTGTTTGGCACGGGTGGGGGCTGTGGTGGCCCCTTGCTTTCAGGCTGGCTCCTTTGGTCGAGCATTTGTGACCCTGATGTTCAGTCTGGGAGGTTGCAGAGGGTTCTTTCTTGTTGGTAAAGTGAGAGGAGAATTTCAGGATGTGCTTCTTGGGGACCTGTGGGAGAAAGCTCTCTCTGTTTAGTTTAAGGAATTAGCTCATGAGTGATATGCTACTTAACAAGCAGTGCCTCTCAGGGCCACCTTCAGAGATGCTCTGGAGACAAAAGGATTGGTTTAGTTGAAGCTTGGAGCAACCTGGACTAGTGGAGGTGTCTCTGCCCAGGGCAGAGGGTTGGAACTAGATGATCTGTAAGGTTTCTTGTGTGACTCTATGATGATTCTACAGTTCAGGCATGTAATGCCTGGACCAAAGGGACAAATTATTATCTCTTGGTATACTACTGGTAAGTAATTAGCCCTCAAAAGTCCTAAGCCTTGCCAAGGCCAGTAGCCTGTTTTAATGGCAGATGGTGATGACAATGTGACAGCAGAGCTCAGGGTAAGGAGTCTGAGGGAGGACCTGATCAATGTCTATAAATATTTTAAAGGTGAGTGTAGGGAGGATGGAGCCAGACTCTTCTCAATGTCATCCAGTGACAGGACAAGAGGCAATCGGAGCAAGTTGGAGCACAAGAGGTTTAGGGTCAACACAAGGAAAAACTTTTTCACAGAGGGGGTGACAGAGTTCTGGAACAGGCTGCCCAGGGAGGTTGTGGAGTCTCCATCTCTGGAGACATTCAAGACCCGCCTGGATCTGTTCCTGAATGACTTGGTCTAGGTGATCCTACTCTGGCAGGGGGGTTGGACTTCATGATCTTCTAGGTCCCTTCCAATCCCTAACATTCTGTGATTCTGTGGTATCAGGGGTGTCAGGGGGATTGAGAGATTAACATGGAGGAAAGCAGAATCTGGTCACAGAGAACTAAAATAAATCCATGGGAGGGATTTCCAGCAAAAAATGTTGTTGAATCCCAAAAGAGTTCAGGATTTTGTACATACTGGCACGTGCATGTCACACTTCCTCAACATTTGGATTTCCTTCTGTGTGTGACTGGCCCTGAGTGCTGGTATAACAGCCTTAAAATACCTCAAAACAGACATGGTTTCAATGTTTTTGTCTTGAAAATGTTTGAAGACAGAGGTTTATCAGGAGTAATTATTTCCCCTTCGCATGTATCTTGCCAACACTTCATTTAAAAACTACATGACTAGGAAACTGACACTTGGGGCGTAGTGTGGTTGCTTCTTGACTGAAAGTGCAGCATCTCTTGTTGCTGGAAGCTGCCTGCCCCAGGGATTGCTCAGCCTGGCTACCAGCACCAACAAAGGCTGCTTCTCCTGCTGGGTTGGCTCTTTTGCACAAGATCTGCAGGAAGCAGGGTAAGAACATACCCTGGAGATCTCACAGTATCCACTTTAAATGTGGATTTCCCGTAAAGATTAATAATTGAGTGAGGGCAGCTGAAGTGCTATGAATTTTAAAAATCGTATCATCACAACTTGGATAATGTGTGCAAGAATTTGGCAGGAGAGATCAGTGACCCACAGTGCTCAGGGCCAAGGCATCGCCTGCGTTACCAGACTGGCTGTATAATTATGTACCAACCATTTGTGGGAAAAATACATCAACCCAGCTGGAGGCCAGCTTAACATGCTGCTGGAGAGGAGATCACTGGCTCGATGTGCACCCCTAAAGCCTGGAAATGTAACTTGGTTTTTGTTGGTTTTTTTTTAAAAAAACAGTTTGTCATATTAAGACTGCTGTGTTGCTTCTTATATAACACTGCTTGGGTGTTGCAATGGGACAGGGCACTTATGGTTTTAATCAAACATTAATAATATTTTTGAGTAGCCTTTGTATTTATTACAAATGAAGTATAAATGGTGAATGTTGTATTTTATTTAGTTAAATCTTGACATGCAAACAGTCCTGGGGGAGGTGCATTGCCTCTTAAATAAGTTTCTGTGTTGTGTCACCTTGGGCAGGAGAGAGCTGAAGGTGTTAATCTCTTGCTTTCCAGGTAATCCGTTCTGCTGCTGACTGGTCGGCCGGCATTAAGTACCACGAAGAGTCCATCCACAATGCCTATGTCAGTGTGATAGAGAACAGCAAGCACTACATATATATAGAGGTGAGTGTCAGTGAGGAAAAGCTGGAGGGTTCTAATGCTCTGGGCACGGCTCACAGCCATCAGGAGGGTAATTCTACTTTGTAAGTTTTCATCTGACTTTTTTTTTTTTAATGAATTTGGACACATGCCATAGAATATGTCAGGTTGAAAGGGACCCAAAATGATCATTATATGGGTATTAAAATATAATCTCCTCTGAATTTTTGGGGCTGTTTCCACTGAGTCAAGGCAGACAGCTTTCTAACCACAAAAGCAGACCTCTCCTTCAAATCCTCTTTGCAAAATTGCCAGCAACTTTCATGACCTGTGCAATAGTGTCTCTGGTCTCTCTGTGGCCTTGTAGTGTTCCCTGTGCCTGCCTGAACCTCCTGCTCCCAGGGCTGGTCTTGCACGGGTACAGTCTTCAGCTGTAGGAATCTCCTGTGTTGGACTGATTTTCAGTGCTGGCTGAATGGAAACATTTATTCTCATATCTTTTTGCTTTATTTTCTTAACCTCTTGTTAGGATGTTTTTTATGTGTACTTTCTAAAGAGTGTGATGAATAGGGACTAATTAATTCCATAAGCGAGCACAGTTGAGCACACCATTTAATAATAAAAACCCCAAAGTATCAACTTAAGTGGTGCAGAAACCCAGCTATCTTGAGTTGCTCTTGGGCTGAAATAAAGCACACAAATTTTTATTTTTTTTTGGTTGGTTGGTTTGTTGTTTTTTTTTTTTTGTTAGTCACTGGCAGTGTTTGACAGTAGCTTTGCTTGTTCTTCCTACAGAACCAGTTTTTTATTAGCTGTGCTGATGACAAAGTTGTCTGGAACAAGATCGGCGATGCGATTGCTCAGAGGATCCTTAAAGCTCACAGGTAACCTGTTCTTAACAAGGCAATGAAAGTCTTCTGGGTGCATCTATATGATGTGGTGTGAAATAATATCTTAATAGTCATAACTGTGCAACAGCTTTTCCAATGCAGAACTGAAGCGGTCAAACATCTGCTTGTGTATGCATCAGTGAGACTCTTCAGTGGTTTCTTTGCAGCCAGAAAGTGATTTTTCTGGACTTATCCTGATGCAATTATATTTTTATTGCTGGAACCTGTTTAAAAGCCAAGTCATTTATCCTCCAGTTCAGTGACACCTTTGCTCCATATCCAGCCAGTCTCAAACTGTGTGGTAAGGCAAGTTACTAGGTGAGAAGACTGAGCTAGGATTTGTGGTTTATTTTAATTCTCTAGAGAGAGAATTGGTTTTGAATAGGGGAAGCAAGGATGTATGAGGATTTGGTTGTAGGGTTCAGCTATTGTTTGAACACTTTCCTGGTAAGTGCTGGAGTGTATTTACAACCTCCAGTCACTGCAAGAGGACCGTGGTTGGCTCTTGGATGGATCATAATCCACCTGTGGATTAGACACTCCTTTTACTCCAGCATGCCTTACCTATGTTAACCTTAATACCACAGGTAATGGCTTGTCTTTGCTTTGATCCTGGACAGCCTTGCTTAAAGTTGCTCCCCTGGAGTCTCTCTTTAAGATGTATGTATGTCATAGTCCAAAACTGTATCCTGGGCTGATACACAGAAAACTTTCTAAGCTACTTTCTTTCATATTTTATACGTGCTTTTTTACCATGCTTGGAGAAGTTTATTGCAGTGACTCTTTTTTTTCCATATTGTAGTTGTCCAGAGCTATGCAGGGGCTGCTTTCCCATAGGTACTGTTTCCAGAGGCACAGAAATTTCTTCCTTTGGTACTTGATCTTGGGAATTCCCATTTAGATATAGGCAACCAAGGTGAGACAAACACTGGGGTATGGGCAGTATCTATCATGAGACAGGCTTTATTCAGAGGCACTGTGGAAAAAGGAGCACTGTTCAAACTGAGAGATCCTAAGTGTTATCTGCTCTGTTATCAACAGGGTGGAGTTGCTGGTCATGGATGAGCTGCAGTGTGTAGCCCAAATAATTGAAATTAGCCAAGGATGGAAAGATGGGGTGGATTTTTTTTCACCCAGGGTGATTAAGGAGTGATGCCAGTGCTGCTGGAAATGGCATTTCTGGTGCTTGCATTGCAACCTCGAGGGTCACAGGCAGCTGGACATGGCATCTCTATGCTGACCAGCATGCCCTGGAAAGCCACTCTGAGTTGTCCTTCCTGCCTTGGGAACTTCAATGCCACAGGGCTTTTGCATCGCTTGTCTCCTCATAACAATGCTCATGAGATATCCTGTAGAATTTGCTGCTAAGATTTGTCTGTTATATAAAGTTGATGTAATGGGTGTTGTTCTGTCCAGATACTAAAAAGTGAAGCACAAAAGGGAGTTGCACAAAATTGTCAGTGGCTCATTTTCAAATGTGACACTTCTGTGTTACTCCCGTTTTATGCCAATATTGTGCCATCTTAATGTCAGTGAATAGAAGATTCAAATTCTACACACTCCAGAGTGTTTGGCATTGCCTAAGATTAAAAGTAAATGCAAAGCAAAATGGTCTGTATTGTAATACTTGTGTTCCAAGCCTCCCTGGGAAACCAGTGTAGGTGATATGCAGATGTTTAATTGTAAGTTAAGGACTTTAGTTAAGCTTGTACACTTGGCACTCTTCTAGACTAAATATTTTCTACTTATTTAAACAAATAATGTTATTTTCTTGGTTTCTTTTTTTTTTTTGTGGGTGCCTCTAATAAGTTTAATAAACACTGTACTTAGACAAACAAGCTGTTTGAGTCTGTTGTAGTGTACGGGTAAGAGCTCTATTAACTGTTTATGAGGTCTGCTGACTGACTAAAGCTAGTTTACAAGGCATAGCACAGCTGTAAGGAAGCACTGGTTGAAATTAAAGGAACATAGGTCCTCACTCTGTCACTCCCAATTCAGACAAGACCCCAGTGCTTCATAATTCCATGCCCTTAAATTCACCGGCACAGTGTGCCTGAGGAAGGAGCAGTTTGCTAAAAAATGCACTGTGGCTAATCTTCAGACTGTTCCTGAAATGATATTGTCCTGATTAAACTGCGTTTGCCATCTAGTGGCAGCACCCTTCAATGAAGCATCCTCCTTGTTGCAGCATGGGAGTTTGCCCGCACCCAGGTGTTCCTGGAAAGTGCTGCCAGAGCAGCAGACAAAAATCTGGCATTTGTCAACAAAGAAAAGCCATAGTTGGGCTTCAAGAAAAGTCCTAAGCAGTGACACAGTTGCACCTTTTGTTCTGAGTCAGATCACAGTTCAGGTACAATCTAGAAAAGCTTTTTCAACTATGATGGAGGCAAAAGGATGTCTAGAGGCAATGTGAGCCAGCTGTTGAATGACGTGGGTGCCCTGGTGACCGAGGGCAGAGAGAAGGCTGAGTTACTGAATGCCACCTTCAACTTGGTCTTTACTATTAAGACCAGCTACCAGGAGTCCCAGGTCTCCAAGACCACAGAGGAATTCTGGAGGGAGGAAGTTTTACCTCAGTCAAAGAGGTTTGGATTAGAGATCACTTGAGCAAACTGGACATCCACAAGTCCATGGACCCTGATGGGATACCCCCATGAGTACTGAGGGAGATGGCAGAGGTCACTGCCAGGCCACTCTTCATAATCTTTGAGAGGTTCTAGAGAACAGGAGAGGTGCCTGAGGACTGGAAAAAGGCCAAAGTCATTCCAATCCTCAAAAATAGCAAAAAGGAGGACCTGGGAACTATAGGCCGGTCAGCCTCGCCTCCATCCCTGGAAAGGCGGTGGAACAGCTTGTTCTTGCCACCATCTCTTAGCATGTGGAGGAAAGAAGGCTTATCACAAGTAGTCAACATGGATTCCATAAGGGGAAGTAATGTTTGACTATTCTGATATCCTTTTATGATGTTACAAGTAGTTGGATAGATAAGGGAAGGGCAGTGGATGTGGTATTTCTTGACTTCAGCAAGGTTTTTGATACTGTCTCCCATGGGATCCTCACAGCCAAGCTTAAGAAGTGTGGATTGAGTGATTGTGCAGTGAGGTAGATTGGGAAGTGTCTAAAGGACAGAGCCCAGAGAGTTGTGGCCAGTGGAGCTGAGCCTGGCTGGAGGTCTGTGATTAGTGGCGTCCCCCAAGGGTCAGTGCTGGGTCCAATATTATTCAATATATTCATCAATGACCTGGATGAGGGGGTAGAGAGCAC
>JANHGL010003023.1:7858-18769 GCA_024611195.1 Ceyx melanurus | reverse complement strand
AAATTGCATTAAATTTCTCCCTGCCCAGCTCTCCAGCCTGTCCAGGTCTCTCTGGATGGCAGCACAGCCTGCTGATGCTTCAGCCACTCCTCCCAGTTTGGTGTCATCGCAAACTTGCTTAGCGTGCTCTCTATCCCTTCAACCAGGTCATAAATCTACTCATAGGCTGGAATTGGCTAACAAACTTTAAGATACAGAATAGAGAGCACAAGTACAGGACTTAAACTAGTGCTTTCATACAATTTTCTGAATATAGTTGCATGTACCTTCAGGCAATATTGTCAGCATGCATGCTGCTGCAGTGAAATGATCTGATTATTTCCCTGGCATTGCTCAAACTCACCTGAGCTATGGCACTGAATTATTTTTTAGCCTTGTGACAGAAAAGTCCAAGGTAAGGGGAAGGTATGATAATTTTTATTTTTAAAAATACAGATCCTGAATTATCTTGTAGTAATTTTCAAATGCATATCAAGTATCTCAGACTACGGCAGGGCCAGCTCAGAATCTTTAATTGCTGTGATTGACTTTATGATGTGTCAGGTGAGATTCTGAGTGGTAGAGGTTCAAGTTTCTGAATTGTCCATTGATATCCCAAAGAGTTACTTTTTTTTACTGAAATGGAATGAAAGCAGTTCAAGCAAGGAAAAGTAATAATTCATAGCTAAAAAAAACCAAAAAACAAAACTAATGTATAGTACTGAAATGTCTTGGACAGATGTAGGCAGAGTAGAAAGTGGTGCTGCACCGCAGGTAGCAATTGCAGCTTCACAAAAAGGGGAAGCACTGTGTTGGAAAGCTAGGTTCAGAAAGCCACTGTCTTTCATGTAAATTCCTTGGAAGAATACCACAGAAAATCTGGCCAGAAACTGCAGATAAAGGTGAACTTACTGAGTACTTCAACAAGCTGCATTGTGTACACCAGGACCAAGGCTGAATCTCTGCTGACTTAGAAAAGGCAAAAGTGCTTAAACCAGAAAGCCCACCAAGAGACCTGTCAGTCCTTGATGACCACCATTCAATGCAGCAGGGTGAAGGCAGTAGCAGCTGCCTGGGGACAAGAGAAGGTAGGACACAGAAGGCTCTGTAGCACAAATCACTGAATACACCTGGCTTCCAGGCTTTTGTGTGTTGTTGCCAGAATCCCAAATGGGTCTGTGTGGTTCAACACCATAAATCCTACTCATACCATCAGCAATTGTGGGAGGTTTCCACATGGTTTTAGTACATGACTCGTTATTGACATTCACAGGGCAGTAAATCTCAACAGGACTTTGGGAGGCAGAAATTTACATTGTCTATGGCCTGTGGTTTTTCCATATTTAGACAGAAGAAATGCAAAACCACAGGCTCACCCTCTGGGAAGGAACAGGAAATGTTTTTGTCCAAACCGGCTAGCTCTCCATTCTGTCAAGAAGGATTTTGGGGGAGTTACAGTGATGAGAGCTCTCTGAAGAAGTAATCTGAAAAACATTGACACTAATAATGAGAATACTACCCAATGAAGTTTTCCGTGTGGACTAGTCTAATCACTACACTTTGACAATACCCATAATATTAAAATTTAAAATACTGAATATGTTTAATGAATTTATTTTCAATAACTGAACAACAGGATATGTTTTCATATTGCAGTCAACAAGCAGATGTAGAAGTGCAACCATAATCAGACAGAGGATATAAAGGACTATGAACAGGTCACTAGGAACACCAAGTCACTTCTGTAAAATCAAAACCCTTCTTTCTTCCAGTGCTGGAGTATCTTTCTTTTAAATACCATTTTTGACAGAAGCAATGGGAAGAAGACAAAAGCAAGAAGTGAGAATACACAAGTAAACTGTTATTTAAATAATTTCCTAATATTGCTGTTCTAAAATAAGGTGAATCAAAAATGTTGCTACAAACATCCTATGCTAGAGACTCATTATCAACCCAGCAATGTTATGTCCCAGTAACCTGTAATTACTGCTCATTGCTTTGATCCTCTTACATGAAAAAATCTCACATATTGGCAGACTGTGTTTTGAGTTTCATGTTCCACTCATTTTCGTAAGCCTACAGCTTTGCTTTTTATTTTAATTTGCAAACATTATTGTGGACTATTTTCCCTCCTTTGTACTGCAGATTTCCTTACTGCTGATTTCTGCTTTTGAGACAACTGATGAAAATAGATCTATAGGTGAACATAAAGAATGTTATTGTTCAGATTTCTTAGTCCTTTTCAAATTTGTCTTTTATACTTCTAAAGCCTGCCCTTAATTTTTCTGTGTTTGCACACAATATTTGAGTTGTGGGTATTCTTTCTTCTTACATATTTTTGGAATTTCTATGTTAAATCTACATCATCTAATTTTGTCATGGGTTAGGCTGGTTATTGGAGAAATGGCAGATGCTCCCTATTGATACCTCTCCCTTCCCAAGGAGAAAGAGAAAGGAAAAATGGAAGAAGACATGGATTGGAAAAGGAAACAAAAACATCATGAATTAAAACAAATAATAACAATAGAATGAGATATATGCAATTATGTAACAACTGTATGGAACCCAGCCCCTCTGGTAGCAACTACTGATCCTGCGGAGCAAACACTGGGGAAGTCTCAGATTGAACTAGGTAACAGACAAGAACTGGATTCAGGAGATGGACTCAGAAACTAGATTCAGGAACATAAAGATTGGGATTGAAAGTATAAGAACAGGCAGAGTCCTCCTTGAACACTGGTCATTGAGTAAGAAAGCTTCACACTCAGGATCCTTCGAATTTATACCAAATGTTACGTAGATGGAACAGAATCCCTCACTGATTAGTTTAGGGTCACCTGTCCTGCCTGCTTCTTCCTGCAGGTGTGGAATTTTACTTTATGGAACCTGAATGTGGTACACAAGATCTACTAGGGATCTTGGTTTCTGTGGGAGCAAGTACAAACAAGAGCCATCCTGCACACCAGTCCTTGGTAATAACTCTAAACACTGTGCACTATCACTGACAGAAGTAGACACAGTCCGTGAAAATACACTGTTAACTTCAGACAGCACAGTCAGTTAGAAGAGACTGAGATTAAAAGTAAATCACTGAGCAGAATCAGTTCTATTCTAGCTCAATGCAGGACAGATATTTAAGACAGTGGTCCAAAATAAAACCCTAATTCATAATTTTATCAGCTTGCCCTTCTAACTTGATTACAGGTTGTTTAGTGTCCTATGTACTGCAATATTCACTGTGATGACCAGTGTATGCTGTATTTTGTGCACATAGTGCACATCATTAGCAGTCAGCGCAGAAGAATTATAATTGTGTATAGTCACACCACCAAGGCAAATTGCAAAGCAGTTGCAAGAATTGTACTCTAAACCTGAACTTGTCATCGCTGCAGTTCTTCTTGTTGTCTTCCTTTTCCTCTTCATTGGTAGAAGAATGTTGGCATTGTAATTTGAGAGTTCTGTGGCTCTCCAAGGACCTTCATCCACACCCTGGCCCTCAGGAACATTAAAGACATGAACTAATGTGGACACAGAACCAGAGGCATAATCAAAACAAAAAATAGAAGAATAGAAAGTCCTATCCTTACTCTACTTTCAACTTTATCCAGACTTTACATTAAGCCTTTACATTTGTTTCTGTTCCCTGGTCTTTAAAGTTTTAAAAGATGGGTAAATAGTCTTATAGGACCTCAGTCAATTAACATTTTAAAAATTAATTTCTCCCTTTGCTCTTTTTTCACAAATGGTTTGCAATCAGTGCATTAATTTATTCATTATTCAGAATGATTCACAAATTCTCTTGGTGACTAATTCTTAACCAACTAATATATCTCAAATACTGAAAGAAAATATGTCATCTGAAATATTTTCCAGGTTGGTTAGCTCTTAAGTCAATCAATTTAGAAAAAAAAACAAAAAAAACCCAACAAAGAAATCTCATTATTTATAGAATTTGTCAGCACAATGCAACATCAGAATGCTTAATTTTCAATGGCAGTACTAAAAAGTTACTATACTATGACAATTCCTGCAGATGTGGCCCTGCTTTGTCAGGTAATCAGGAGCTTCTATACTGTCCCAAGGTGTTAAGGTTTTTTTGTGAAACCACCAGTTGGAGATTATAAATTTGTGACACTTGATTTTGAAACAAAATAGCCAGAAGTAAAACTATACAGATTCCAGACAGTTTGTTTGAAAAAAAAAAATAAATTCTTAGTAACTAACAAAAATATTTACTCAACATAACACTGGAAAATCTTTCCCTTAGCTATTAATGAATCATCAAAATCCAGATGCTGCAGCACTAACTCTTGCTCCGGACCAAGCAGACACCACTCCACCAGGCATTAGCAGCCTGCTGAGTCACTGAAAACATGTGCTAAGATGCTGGTGAGATGGAATCTCAACAAGTCTGATAGAGGACAAAATTAGAATTCAAAGTGACCTTGATAGGTTGAAAAACATGGTCTGGGAAAAAAAAATAGAAAAGCAGGAGGCAGTTTAGTTACATGGATAACAGCTCCATATTTTGCAGGGAATAACCAGTTTCACAAACAGGAAATACCAGATGGGAAAGGAGTGACAAGGTAATAGGTCTTCAAAAAAGATCCTAGGGGATGGAGGAGACTACAAATTGAAGATGAATGAGTAGTGGCAAGCTATTAGAAAGAAAAGTCAAATGTTAGACAAACACATAAATGGCAAAAACATTATCAGTCAGTAGAATTTATCCATTCTACTCAACACTGAGTTGAAGTACTAGAAGTATAATGCCACTTTTTAGACATCAAACTTCAAAAAAATCATGTGTATCAAACTGGAGGCAGCCCAGAATAATGAAACAGGAATGACTAGTCATCTGCAAAAAAAACAAGCTATGTAGAAAGATAGAAATAATTGGGTTTGTTTAATCTAAAGATTAAAAGACATGAGCCAGGGGTACAAAGGGATGGAGAAGAAAAAGGCTTGAGGGGAAATTATGAGTCTTTAAACATGTAAGAGGCTGCTTCAAATGGAAAAGAAAGAACATATGCTCTTGCCTATGGTGTCTACAACAACAACAACAAAAAGTCTTGTGATGGAAGAGAGAGGACAAACTTAATGAATAAGCTTTCTAGTGCTAAATACAGGAAAGTACTGTGAGAGATATCAAAATGACATAGAACTTGTTACTAAAAAACTAAAGCTTTCTGAAGAACAAATTAAAAAAATACCTTTGTAAATAACCATTTATTGTCCTCTGTAGCCTTGTTTTCTGTCACTATTATCTCTTGACACTGCTAATCTCCTGTGGCCCCACAGACTGATTGCCTTGACTAGTTCTGTGTTTGTATTTGACTTCATTTATTTGCAAGTATTTGGTTACCTATTAAGACCTTAGGTTGCTTATCTTAAGAAATTTAATTTTAAAATGTAATAAAAGAAATGTAATATGTATTTCTTAAGAAAACAAGAATAAAAGACAAGTAAATATTTAAGAGATCTACATTTATTCTGTTTGCTCTAATTACTCTATTTGCTAAATTATGAAAGTTGCATGCTATATTATCAGTCTGTGAAGAGATTCATAGTAATTCACATTTATCAGGGTCATCTGATACGTGAACATATAAAGCATACCCTCTTGCTTTGAAATACCAGCCTCTTCAAAAGTTCATGCCTCAAAATAAGTTAGCATCATTTAATTCTCAATAGACTTCCCACCACCCCAAAAAAACCCACTCTCCTATGGAAAAAAACAAATATTGGGGGTTTTTTTAATGCATAGCTCCTTCCAGAGACAGATTATTTATTCCTATATCAAGAAAATTTGCAGCACTGCCCTTCATATCCTCTTGTCATGTCATGACAAAGATCAAGGAATAAAGAAGACATTAACAACTTGCAAAATTTTCATGACTGAGCCACCAAACACAAATCTTTTATCTGTTCTTCAGCAGTGACATGCTGGATGGAAAATAATGAAATCTCAATCATTCACTTATTCATTTATAGCATATGAACTGTCACCTTGACAAAAACTGAGGAGATCAAAGCTCTATTCCTAATGCTACCAACAACCCAACCATCCCAGTCAATACACTTGACAACTCTTTCTCTTCTTGTATCTCATTTATGCAGATTATCCAAATCCTTTGGAAAACTTCTTCATGCATGCATAATGACAGTTTAGTTAAGCTTTGATTTCAGCCAGGCCAATAAATAGTTAGATATTAAGGTACATAGAGACTCCTGTGAAACTATATAGGCAGTGACCTCCAGTGGACTGCAAAAGTGAACATTCCTGTTCACTTAAATGAAAAACAACAGGAAAATGTCAACACAGCTAATCTGCATGACATGGAGAAAAAAGAGGTTTTGTTTACTTTTGTTTGAGCAAGAGCCTACAGGGCTATATCTTCTGGATTAAACTGATAATTTTCTCTACAAGCAAACAGTTATTAATATTTTTCAGAATATAATAATAAATCATTACTTATTTTGCAGATATTTGTTATGATAAGAAGAAAAATAAAAAGAGCTTAAGTGGCAGAAATTTCTGTTCATGATTCATCCCTGCTTAGGGAGGAACAATGCAAGTAGTGACTGGGAAAGATAGAACAGCTGCTTATGGGTCTGATAGACAGAAATGTGGCTGAAAGTGGTAGCTTCCACAAATGCATGTAGGTAAAGCTTCAACTCTTCTGCCACTAGCAGTCACATGGATTTGTTTGAAACAAAATATAGCCTGTAACACAGAACAACATGCAATTGTTGATGGCTTTATTCTTGTTCTGCACACTTGTGTTTTCTAATTCTGAAGTGGACCACCATCCAGTCATTCTATAGTTTCTTGTGGCTAAGAAATCAATCATATTCAAGAACATGTTGCATAACTTCTTTGGGGATTCCCCCTTTAATTTGTCCTGTTGACTTCAAGGCATAAAGAACCATGTTTGCTGTTCCTTGAATAACGATTTTGACTGCTGTAAGTAAAGTTCTTAGAAATTACATCATTTTCAGCTGCAGCCTTAGGACAGATACTGCATTTTTGATATCACTAAGCTCTCTCACCCTCAAGCAGCCAAATGAGGAAAGAACTGATAAAGTAAGAAGGACTAGCTAGCTTTCTGCTACAGCCACTGACTGAGGAAAACTGTACCAACCCAAAGGATTTACAAGACAACAGGTAAAAAAATCTGTTTAGAGATTAATATTGAAAAACAATATTATACTAAAAATAAATAAAAAAATAAAACAAAATAGTGATATATTTTCTGTACTTAAAAAAAAAAAAAAGATTCACGTCTTTTTGCAAAGTTGTTTATTTTCAGTGCTCACTTTTGCAAGGTTGTGAAAGGAATTCTATCCAAACAGAGGAAGATACTACATACAGATGCTTAGAGCTGGGTCAATGATACTGAAAAAATTTTAAGAACTTTTGTGGACCTCCAAGTCTGGAGAAAGTAAGTGTTCCCTCCTGAGTTCTACCTCATTCAATTCACAGAATATTTTTTGCTCTAACTGGTATAAAAACAAACCAAAGATGCTTTGTAAATAATTCCTAATACCTTATTCCTTGAATTCCTTTATGTAAGTGTTTGTTGGTTTGTTTTTTTCCTGTGGCTAAATTACAGCTTTTCTGAATGCGTATTAGTAAGGACAGGGGCTAGTTTCACAAACACTTTTTGTTTACACATTTATTATTAATATAACTAATACAATCAAGTGTCAATTTTAACAGTTCATAAGGTTTCTAAGTGAATAAATATTCCTTATTAGATTGAGTATTCTAAACACATCAGTCCCTCTCCATTATTAATATATGTTTTTATGATACAATGGTCTTTTTTTATCATCTGGAAGATATGTGTATTTTGTTGTATCCTCGAGGCATAGAAAAATGATTGGCATTTTCTGTCGGGGTAACAACATTAATTGCTACGTTTATTATAGCTGAGCTGATTGTTATTCTATTTATTGCCATTAGATTTGTTTCTGGTACTGTTATTTGGCTGTAATTGTCAGATTAGTAATTCAAAAAGTGCTTGTGAAAGAAGGAAAACAGGGAACAGAATTTTGCTCTGCACTATACATAATTCGGAGTCAGGCCTCAGAAAAATTTTTTCTTTTAGTATTTGCACAACATAATCTCCTTAAAGCATTCCTCTGCAAAACACTTATCCTAAATATTCATAAAGCATGCTCCCTTTCTTCAGATCTCATCTCAGCTCTGCTGCATAACTGCCAGTATTTTGAATTCTGTAATGTGGGCCTAATGGGTATCCTCAGTATAAAGGACAGCACACTGGTGAATAGAAGAATTTAAGATAGGAGTCTAAAGTTCATGAGCTATTTCCATTACCTCTATGTCTGCTGAAGTTCTGTCTAACAAAAATAGTTCAGGTTTCCTGTAAAATGGTATGAGTCAGCTTCATTATTTTTTTTTTTCCCAAAAATTTCATTTTGGTGCAGAAAAGCATGCTGTGTAATTGTACTGGATATGCAGAACACAAGATACACTTAAAATATTTATAAATTTTAAGAAAATATATGTTGTTGCTCAATACCACTTTTAAAAAGAGTTGCTTACCCCACCCTACCGATGAACATCAAAATGTACTTTGTAGAAGTAAATATGACACTTCTAAAACTAAACTGAGAGCCAAAGACTCACAGTAACAACTTTCTCTCTATCCTCAAGTTCTCAATTTAGAATCCATTTCCCATTTTGAACAAGAAGGCAATCCTAGTATTAAAACACACTAATGAATCATGGCTTGGTTGTAGTTTCCTAGCAGTTGCATCCACACCACAGAGGTCCATGGCTGCACATTCCCTTTTAATCTAACAGCCTAGCTGTCCTCAGCAAACTTTTAAATTGCTTACACAGCTTTCTCAGTATTTTTATATTTGGCCTTGCTTTAAATCAAAATAAAATCCACATTTTCTGTTCTAAATGCCAGAAATTTAATGCTTCTTTTGCAAGCATCAAGATTTCTGCATTGCAACCAGCAGAAAGCACAGAGGACTAAAGACCAGAAAAGAAGCCATACCAGAAAGTCTTGATAATCTGCAAACAGTGTTTTTGTAGCCTCACTAGACAATCAAAGCCACCACAGAGATATTTTAAGGGATATAAGAAGAGGAAGTGGGCCTTAGATGCACCATTAGATTATATCTTTCTGGTATTCCGGCCTAGCTTTAAGGCCTAATGAACATCAGGATCTTGGTTTGGCTTCAGCAGAAACTAAATTTTACAATGGTACTTCGAAGTTCTGTAGTTAAACTTCTGGTTTAGCACTGCAGAAGCCTAAGCTTTGTTCTGCCCACCTTGGCTCAATTCCCCTATGAGCTGCTCCCCCACCTTGGTTCACTGCCCCGCCGCAGCCACACTCTGCCTTAAGAGTTTAGTACAAAATCCTTAACTCAGGGTTCCCAGGATGCCTTTTCTATCACAAGGGAGCCATGACCCTGGCCTGAGACTCATAAATCTAAAAAATGCACACTCTACTGAACATTGAAACCTCACAGACATGTTGTCCTTGTAAGATAAAAGCTTAGTGTCATAATTCAAGACACAGGTCTCTCCAGGCTTAGGCAGAGGTGGAAAAAAACTGCACAAGTGTCTGCACAATGAAAGATTTGAATCTTTGTATTCAAATAAAGTTATGAAGGGGGCTTCATAATATTTAGTATGAAGGGTTCATAATTTTGTATTTTTATTATGAAAGATTCCCAGTATAGAATTGTTCTATTTTGAAATTAAATCTTTCAGGATGTTAGCTAAGACAATGAACAGCATTTCTGTCTAAAAAGAATAATATAAAGTTATCAATTCATAACATATATTATGTTATAAATTATTTATGTTAAATTTAAGTTCAGAAAGAGGAAGTCTGTCTCTTTAGTGATTATGTTTTTTAAAAGTGGCCATATGTAAGTGATTAGAGCAAGACAACAGAACTTATTGTCCTGGGATCCACCAGGATAGGGTTAATTTTCAGCAGCAGCTGGGAGGTGGCCAGGCCAGGATGGCCATCAGACTAGCCTAATACTGATGTCATTCATGCCTGCTTCGTAAGGGCAGTGGGAAGGATGGGCACAACATGGGTTTTGGTTGGTGGGCAGGACCGGTCAGGGCAATATTTTCCTCAATTCATTCTACATTGCTCATTCCCTGTGTTGTCCCATTTCTATTCCTGTTGTTGTTGTAGGTTCTTTTGCATTTTTGTATTAAATTCTTATCTCAACCTGTGCAGTTTTGTACTTTAAACAGGACACTTATCCTGATTAAAAAATCCTTATCTGATAGTAGTCTGTTTCAGACATTTAGAACAGCCACAATTAGAGTTGATCAAGTCATATTAGCTAGCTAAAAAGAATGAAAATATTAATTCAGGGAGGTAATACCTTTATCTTTGGTAAATCATGGGGAATAGAAGATATGCCTGAGGACCAAAGAAAAGCAAATGTCATTCCAATCTTCAAAAAGACTAAGAAGGAGGACCCAGGTAACTATAGACTAATCAGCTTCACCTCCATCCCTGGAAAGGTGATGGAACAACTTATCCTTGGCACTGTCTTTAAGCACATCAAGGATAAGAGGGTCTTTAGGAGCAGTCAACATGGTTTTACCAAGGGGAAGTCATGTTTGATCAACCTGATAGACTCATTTTTATATGCTTATTGCAGGAGGGTTGGACTAGATGACCTTTGGATCTTTGGGATCTTCCAACCCACTATGTTCTATGATTCTATGCTAATACTCTTCAGACTGAAAGTAACCAAAATTATAAAGTAAGAGGAGGAATTTGGCAGTAGAAATTGCATCTAGAATAAGACAGACTTTGTCACTTCACTAAGTAGGCCAATACAATTTTTCTGATACACCCAAAAGAAAAAAAATACTCTGAAAACTGGAAAAGTAACAAAGGGAAAATAATTAAAATA
>JANHGL010003021.1:24838-51873 GCA_024611195.1 Ceyx melanurus | reverse complement strand
CCTTCCTTCCTTCCTTCCTTCCTTCCTTCCTTCCTTCCTTCCTTCCTTCCTTCCTTCCTTCCTTCCTTCCTTCCAGCCCATCCTTACCTTCGTGTCACCTTTATTCATGTCGTTTGTCACAGGAAGGGACATGGCTGTAAGGTGAGGGGATGGGGGGGGGGGGGGGAAAAGAGAGATTATTATTCAACTCCTCTGGGAGACAAACAGATAAATCCTATCATGCTAAAGATGTGAGTGGAGAAGAGGGGAATATCAGTCTGGTAGGAATGGTCCCTGGGTGAGGCAGCTGGATGTGGGTGAGGCAGCTGGATGTGGGCATTGTGCCCTGCTCAGCATTCCCCAGGTAGAGGGGAGGGGAGGGGAAAGGAAGGGAAGGGAAAGGGAAGGGAAAGGGAAGGGAAAGGGAAGGGAAAGGGAAGGGGAAGGGAAGGGAAAGGGAAGGGAAAGGGAAGGGAAAGGGAAGGGAAAGGGAAAAGGAAGGGGGTCCCCAGGCTGGCTGTGCCCGGTGGCCCTGGGCAGTGACCTTGCGGCGGGCGCTGTCCGCGGTGCTGGAGGGCCCGGCGCGGTCTCTGTCCGCGGTGCTGAACGCGGCGGGACCGGACTGGAGCCGGTGCTGGGCGGGAGCGGCGGGGCCCGGCGGGCCGAGGGTCCCGGAGGGAGGGACACGGAGCGCAGCCCAGCCCCCCTACCCCACTCACCCGGCACGGCCAGGAGCAGAACGGCGAGCAGTCCCGGGCGGCTCATGCTGCTGGCGGGGTGGAGACAGGGCAGAGGGGGAGTCCGTCCCTGGAGTGGGGGCTCCAGCAGAGGTGCGGCGGGGAGAACCGGCACCGTGCTTGTCTACGCCAGTGCCCTGGCTGAAGATCCCAGATGGGGCACTGCAGCAACCGGCTCATTTATATATCTCAGCCCCTCGGAAGTTGCGTCAGGAGGAAGACACCTCCTCCTTCCCCCCTCCCCTCGCACACAGCCTGCCCATCGGTCTCTACCAGTCGCCGGCTGCTGGAGGAGCGGCCACACCACCCCCCCCGGGATGCCTGGGTAAAGGGTTCCAGCAGCAATGTGTGAGGCTCCAGTTGCTCCGTCTCCTCATCTTCCTCATCTGGAAGGTTGTGTGGGGTGTTTCCAGGATATCGCTTCTCCGGAGCCTCACCCAACCCTGGCAATCTACACGCACCTCTGCACATGTGCCCTGCCTGTGTGACCAGTAGTCTCTAGGGTCACCTCACTCATCCCAGCAGCAGAGCCGCCTGTAGATGGCTTTGCCCTCTAGAGGTGCCCTTGTCTTTCACTGACCATGGAAGTTTAGAGCAGATGTTGAAGCAAAAGCTTCATGCCTGTTAAACGCCACCCCAGAGGATAGGAGTGCCTGTAAAACTGGTCAAGAGCCAGGCAACTGGTCACTATGAAACGAGCATGCCAATGGAAATGGTAAGTCCCAGGTCATTTATGCTGGGTTTTTAGGTATGAAGATATCATTTGGGGTAAATAGCAAAGGCTGATGTGTCCGTTTCTTGCCTATTGTGACTCTGCAAGCAAATTTTCATAGGTTGCTGTCCTCCCTTTAATGTTTAATAACAGTGTATGGCATCACTCTACACCCTCATGGTTAAACACTCCAAAAGTGAAAAAACCCAAGATTACTTGGTCACTGGTTTCCAGTGACAAGGGAGAGAGGCAAAGTAACAAATGGCACCATTCTCTTAGCCACAAGCATGTCCATGCTCTTGACAAAATGGCTGTCATGAGACATGGGAGTGTAGACTGCACTACAGGTTTCCATCTTCGCTTTCCCTTCGCATATAGAAATGTGATCCCTAATGTACTTCCAAATGTCCTCTAATATCTAGCTGATTTAAATGCATGCTTCAAAAGGCACGTTTGGATTGTAAAAGCCCAGTTGTACAAAATCAAAGCTCCCTTTGTCTGTTGAATTTTCTACTTAATAAAAGAGAAAAAGCTGGAAATAAATTGATTCTCCGAGCAGTGCTTTGTGCATGACATTGATTGATTGTTAAGTGTTTATAAGACCATGAAATGAACACCCATGACAGTTCTTGTTTTATGGGAAACCTGTGCCCTTCAGGAATAATAGATAATAATTCTTTGGGGTTGTTAGGTTGTTTGGGTTTGTTGGAGTCTTTTGTATGTATGTTGTTAAACTGTTTATTGGGGGAGGAGAAGAAGGGTTTATATACATTATATACAATGGCCTTTTCCTCCTTCAGGATACACCAAAGTTTATTTATTCTCTGACTCTGAAATACAGAACATGAATAAGCTTGTTAATTCCTGTGTATTCCTAAGAGAGAAACAGAATGATCTGCTTATCAGGCAATGTTTACCTAGTCAATATTTATTCGTACATATAGATGTTGAATTTATTAGGGCATTAAATTATCTCAGTTCTAATCCAGTCTCTTACATGAAGCTGGGGGCTTCTTTTTGAGAAAAGTACCAGGATATGTAGTGCCCATGTATATATTATTTTTTTTTCTCACTCTCCACAAGCTGTGTTCTTACATTCACTCAGTTCATTGCAAAGGAGAAACTAAATGTTTTCCAGGTGTGACATGTATTCTACTGCTGTAGTAGCATATGATGGATGATGAATCTTTCTATTTCTTGTCACAGGAAAATGGATATGAAACTGTTCATCCAGCATTCAGTACTTCTGCTATTGGAAGTTGTCTCATTTAGCTCAGCTATATTAAGAACTGTCAAAGTAAACCGTGTCAGGGAAAGATTTATATTAAAAAAATAATAAAAAAGGTGATCAAATGAAAAAAAAATGGAAGGTATTCTGCCACTCAGAGAAAGGCAATGCCAGAAGCAGACTTCAAGGGAAGAGGAGTTCTGTGAGTCGGAAGTAGTTTGTGTTTTAGTATACAGAAAACAGGAGTAGATCTTTATTGGGTGTCAAAGTGATGAAGATGGGTATTTCTGACCAGTTCCAGTCTTATGAAAATGTCATTTATATCTGTAGAAAGGAATTCCCTTTTTCTTTATAGATGCACCATTTCTTGTTCATGAAGTGTGGTGAGAATGTGGAGAGCCATACACCATCTCCTGCCTGTGGTCACTAGCATAACATCTGCAGATAGGAAAGAAAGGAGTTATTATGATGGGAAAAGGATATTTGCCTTCCTAGCCTGAAAAGTGATTTGAGAAGCTGGCAGTGGCTGGGTGGATGGAAGTAGACACCCACCACTATTGCATTACCCATGCTCTGAGCTGAGTGAACAAGAGGACCAGCCTGAAAGCCAAACTGATGTATGAACATCTTCCTCTGCACAAGGTCATTTGCTCAAAAGATCACATGACAAGTGCTTTTCCCAATAAACACATAAGAATGTCCTGGTTTTGACTGGGACAGAGCTCATTTTTATTCCTCACAGCTAAAATAGTCCTATTTTTTTTGGGTACAGTATGAGAAGAATATTGATAATATCTGATGCTTTTAGTTGTTGCTAAGAAATAAAGGAATTTTCAATTTACCATGTCTTGCTAGTGTGCAGGTGCAGAAGCTGGGAGGGAGCATAGCCAGAGCAATGGACCCAAACTGGCCAGTGGAATATTCCATATTATACAATGTCATGTTCAGTATGTAGGTGAAGGTTGACTGGGAAATGTCTCTCTCTTCTTGGATTCTGGTTTTGGGATTTTCTCTCCTCACAGATTGCTAGCTGGTAAGGGGTTGGGCATTGCTCAGCAGGTGATGATCACATTGTGTGTCACTCATTTGTATATTCTATTATTACAACTTAAAAAAAGTATTATTATTAAATGGGTTTTATCTCAACCTATGAGTCCTCATACCTTTACAACTGTAATTCTCTGCCCTGGGCAGGGGAAGGGTGAGAGTTTGCCTGCCAGACAGCTTCAAACCATAACTAGATATCAGCTGTTATTTTATTTGAGAATTCTGGAAGTAAAGCCAAAGGACCTGGGAATGTCTCTGAGCTACTGTGGGAACTATGTTCTCTAATTTCTAAAATTTCTGACCAAAAAAAAAAAAAAAAGACAACAACTACCTTCTTGCATAAGAATTCAATTGGTAACTGACTGAAAAATCTGAATGTAAACTCACTGTCACAGTGTATTAAAACCCCCATGTCACACCTTTTCTTCATTCCCACATGTTAGTCAATCACACTTGCCTCCCAGCTCCCTCATAAAAGCCTTGCTTGTCTGCCTGTAAATAGAAATAAGCTTCAAAGCTCAGATTGCTGTTGTGAATATCCATCTATGCTGTTAAAAGGCAGTCCTCTCTCATCTTTTTCAGGTCAGAGGCAAAATGAGGTTGACTTGCTTTGATTTTCTTAGTCTAGTCTGTGCTTGTACCAACTTGAAATTAATTGATTTTCCTGTTCAAAGGTTTACTTAACACCCCCTAACAAAGCCCAACATGGAGCCCAATCCTGATAGTAGCTACTGCTCTGCCTATCCACCTTCATCCTTGTTTGGCATGCACATTTCTCACTGGGACAGATGGAGTATGTTCTCTTTTTGGGAGGAGACACTTCTCTGTAGCAATCACAGAACACCATCTGGGCACCCTTACAAATAGTTTGGATCTCAATATCATTTTTCTAAATATTCCCCCAATCTGGAAGTTGCCACAGCCCTCCAATGCCCAGTCAGTTTACTCAGCACAGAAAACCCTTGCTGTTCCCATGAGACACTCTGAATCAGTAAGAAAAAACATGGAGATGGAGGTTCTCCCCAGGCTGAGGGATCTCAATCATCCTCCTCAGGAATTACTGATTGTTCCTATGGCTGTGGTTTTCTTTGACTTGAGGCAACAATGGCCTATGTCATGTTAATATTCATATTTAGTAAGATAAAACAATTCTCTAAGTTCTAGAATGTTCTAAAACAAGGTTGTGGGAACACCATTGATAATATTTACTGTCCTGGGCTAGGTTTGGGTTCATTATCACCAGCAGCTGCTGGCCCAAGCATTTGGGAGGGGCTGCAACTGGGAGGGGCCACAGTTGGGATAAACAACTGATCCAGCCAATGGGAGATTCCACATCACACTGAGCCATGGCCCTATATAAGGGGAGGCCTGGGGGGAGGGGTCTTACCTGTTTTTAACTTGTTTCCATGAGGCTGAAGCAGTGGAATTTGGTGTCTCAGGTACAGGTAGAGCCTTCCTGGCTTCTATGACTCACCGTCTCTCATTTCATTGGTGCTCTCAGTGGTACTGTTGTTTACTTCCCTCTTTGTGTTGTTTTATTAAGCTGTCCCTATCTCAACCCATGGGGTCTCACTTTTTTTCTTCCTCATGATTGTCCTTCCCATCTCACAGGAGGGTGTGTGGAGGGAGGGAGCAGTGGGTGAGTGGCTGTGTGGTGTTCAGCTGCCAGCAGAGGTTCAACCATGGCATTTACTAACCCCAGAAGTTACAGACAGATAGGTTTACTTATTGCTCTGTAGGCACTAAGAGGATTCATGATAGTTAAAAAAAAAAGACAAGAGTGACTCAAGTCTTTGGACCTGCCCTCCTCTTCTGGGGGTCTGCAAGTTCACCAGACTACCTCCACCCTGTGAGCAGGTCCCAGCTAACTCATGGACCCTCATCATCCCAGATTCTGTACATAAAATGACTCCCTGTTATATTTTCTAGAGCTAAATCTTATTGCTCATCTGCTGCTTTTAAACACCTTCTCTTTTATTTCTGAAGTGCCACAAACTGTCCAGCCATCCCAGGCCAGTTGCTCAGTAGACACCAAGTGAGGTACAGGAGGTATGTGCATCTCCTGGGATGTCCATATGGCCACAATTCAGCTACTGATCAAAGGTGGGCTTTATCTAAAGGTAGGATTTAGAACTGTGAAACACATAAATACTTCCCTTTCTAGATGTTTTGTTTGATCTCATTTGTTTGATCTCATTAGTTCACATTGGAAATAATGTACTTGAAGATGTGAAGACTAAACCAGCTGCTCTTGGTGAAGGATGGAAGAAAAGGGTGAGTATCTGAGTATCTGCTCCCTACACCTCTCTGACTCCAAAAGTGCCAGATACAAAAACCAGACTTAAGGACTTCCAGGGCATTGCTGTCCCCCAAGAATATTATTCTCCAACCAGTGGCACTAACACATCCCTGGAGCCACTTACCTGGAGATATAAAGCATAAGGACATAGAATTGCCATTCTGGGTTGGAGCAGGGAGGTAGAATCCATCCAGAGATCCTGGGGCCTCCTGCAGGGACTGGGTTGTAGACAGGGTCTCTCCCTGCCCTTGTTCCAGGCTGAACCCCAGCTTCCAAGCCTCCCAAGTAACCAGTTTGTTTGTCCTCCTGAACAGTCTCTTCTGAAACTCAGTACCTTCTCAGCCTGAGGACTTCTCATGACATTAAGTACCATGGGTTGCTTAAATGCTGAAGAAGTATTTCATGTGTTGTTTTTAAATTGTCTCTTATCCTGATGCTAAAATATGGGAAAACCAGTTCTTCTCTCTTCCTTAGTCCAGTGACGTTTTATTGGATATTTATATTTCTCCCTTGCTCATCTCCTTTCCAAGAAAAATTATTCCAGTCATCTGGTTATCATGTGACTCCTTTAAAACTGGCCACTAGCCAGTGAATCCCACACCTTAATATAGCATATATTTAACTATAGCATAATTCAAAGAGATCCAGGTGTATCCTGTTCTCAATAGGACTTTTTAAGAAGTCTACTTAGTACCCTAGAAACTTTCTGAGATTACCTGAAATACCTGTTTTTCATTTTAGAAGTGAACATACACATTGCAGGAGTCAGTATGCTGCATGATCTGTTTATTCCCTTATATAAAAGGCATCATGGGCAGGACAGGGAGGATATCTGGAGGTCGTAGACATGCTGCAGCAGTAAGTCAGTAGTAGAGAGTGGTCTCTGTAACAGGTAATTTGATTCAGCCTGGATAAGGCAAAAAAAAAAGACTCTCACTGTAGCTTTGTTGGTCTTAGTTGGCCCCTTGGTCCCTTCCTCCATCCCTTCTCCTTGGTTTGGGTCAGGCTATTCTCTGTGCTGCCTGAGTAGAGCTGCAGGCAGCCTTTGCAGTGCAGCTGGTTCTTAGCTCAGATGTTCTGTTGATAAGGCAGTTTTCGGACACCAAATTGCATGTTAATGCCAATTAATGAATGGTCTCTTTCCAGGCAAAGCAAACCTTTTCCTTCTATGCTAAGCAGAGAACAGGAGGAGGTAGCCTTTCGGGTATTAAATTGCCTGAGAGCATCAGCACAGAGCAACCTGAAGAACAGACACAGAATCTTAAATTACTGTTACTTGGCTTTTCCTCGCCCCATGGGAGCTCAGGTTTCTTTCCTGACCAATACTTTTTCTTCTCAGGAGAACAGGGTCTGCAGTGCCTGTCCTTGGGGAGCAGCAATTACCTTCCACAGAGCAAGGAACAGCACAAGGCACCTTCAAATGCAGCAGAGAGTCTGCTGAGCCCACCTCATCCACATTTTGCAGACAAAATGGTCCAAACACATTCCTCTGCATTGCAAGATGAGCCTAAAAAACAAGCAGGGTTATCCTGAGGATGCTCTCTGCCCTGCAGTTTGCTCTGTGTGGAGAGAATTGTTTGGGCTTCTACCACTGACTGACCTTGTAGAGATCTCCTCTCCATTTATACTCAGCTAAATTCAGACTCAGCCCCTGCCACTAACTGCTTGGGAGTATGTTTCAGGACAAATTATGCTTTCTACTTTACTGGGAATTTAAAAAAAAAAAAAAAAAAGGAAGAAAAGCCTGACCATGCTTCTGTCTCTGTTTTTTTGGCTTTTTACTGCAACAGCATCTGCTGGCTCTCAAAAGCTTTTTGTTTTATGGAGGCAGCTAGATAACCACAAACACAGTCAAATCCTTGTACGTGCTTCATGTAAGAGGCAATTGCTGTCATGTGTAACCACAGGGGAGTAGAAATGGAAAGGTTTCCTCCAGGCAGAGAAGATAAAATGGGTTCTACATGCACTTTGTATTTAAAGCTGCAGTGAGCATGTGATTTTCTGTACTGAGAAGGCTGCAGCTGTGGTGTTTGACATAGAGTCATGGAGAGAGAAACTGCAAATGTAAGGAGCCAACCTGTTATTTGCATTTCTAAACAACTTGCTCATTAAAAGCCTGAACCCAAACATGCTCAGATCAATAGAAAGACTCTTACCCTCTTTGGTGAGTTTTGGGTTGAGTCCTAGACCTGACTTCCTTCCGTGAGTTTGGGATGCATTTCCCAGAGGCAAGGAGATCATTTTTGTGTACTCAAGCAAGGACTGAATTTCCTGAGGATATCACCTACAAGGGGGAGTAACTGCTGTTCAGAGGAGGTATAAAAGTAACAAAAAAGAAGACCTATCAGTGTTATTCATTATGACATCTACACATCTTTTAAATACCTCCAGAGATGGTGACTCCACTTCTCTGGGCAGCCTGTTCCTGTGCTTTACCAGCCCTTTCTGGGAAGAAAATTTTCTTGGCATCCAATCTAAACCTCCCTGTCATGGTTTGAGGCTGTTTCCTCTTGTCCTATTGCTTGTTACTTGGGAGAAGAGACCAACACTTACCTTGCTGCTTCACTCAGCTGCCCATCACAGAACTTGTGCTCTAGACTCAGCAGCTTTCTTGCTCTTCTCTGGACATGCTCCAGCACCTCAGTGTCTATTTTTTTTTACCAGTGATGGGCCCAAAACTGAAGACAGTATTTGAGATGTGGCCTCACCAGTCCTGAGCACAGTGTCCTCAGCACATCACTTCCCAAGTCCTGCTGGCCACACTCTTTCTAATAAGAGCCAGAATGCTGTTGGCTTTCTTGGGCACATGGGCACACTGCCAGTTTGTGTACAGCTGGCTGTTGACTAGAACCCCCAGGTCCTTTTCTGCCAGGCAGCTTTCCAGCCACTGTTCCCCACACCTGTAGCACTGCCTGGGGTTGTGGTGACCCAAGTGCTGGAATGATTTTCCAGTTGCTTATACTGACTTAGCATCACCTCTCTCCCTAACAGCTTCTGCCTTGTGCCAGGATGAGGAGAGCCACATATTGATGCTCATCTCAGCTGCTGCAAGAGCTGAACTCTTGAGGTAAGTACTTCTGGCCCTGTCTGCAAAGATGTGTGAAATACTTGCCTTTCAGACAAATACTACTCAAATAATATAATAAGAAAATAGAATATTTCATTATTATAAATATTAAATATTAATTAATATTTATAAATAAATAATTTATAAATTATTGATATTTTTATTATTAAAAATATAATATAATTAAATACTACTACTACTGCTGTGTTCACTTGAGAGCTGGAAGATCATGCTCTTCCTAGGTCTCCCCTTACTTTTGAAGTAGGGCCTTTCTGCTGTCAGTTTTGCCCTTGTGTTGAAGGGGAGTCATCCCCTAAATCCCTCAGGAGTTTTCAAGAGAAAGGAGATTTCCTGGCTCCTGCTGTTTCCATTGTGTGACATGAGTCCTGCCCATGCAAAAGACCTGAGCATCCTTTCCCAGCACTCCCAGACACACCATTACTCACTTTCACTTTGGTCCTTACACAAGTGGCACCTGCTGCAGCTCAAGTTCTCCTGCAAACCCTTAACAGGAACCTCCTTCTTGAAAGGAACTGTAACAAATCAGCACATCTGCCTGGGAGCTCTTCCATTTATTTGGGCTTAACACCACTGCTGATGTATGTGTTGGATGGTTTCTTTTTCCTCTACTGCTAGACATGAGGTTGGTGCTGGTTGTCTATTTCAATATATTCAGCTTGGGAAAACCATATACCTCTCTCACTTTGATGTTATGAAATGTCCAACAGGTGATACTACAGACAAATATATTTTAGAAGTCAGAGCAATATGGATAACAATATATGTAGATTTTTTGTGAAACATGGAGTAATAGGTGCAAGCCTAACAATGAGAGAGATCTAAATCATTCCTGTAGAAACTCTTTGCAAGATCAGTGCAAAGAGAGCAACTTGGCTCCCTCCTTGTAAACAGAAAAAGATTTTGATCAATACAAACTGTCGATATCTATTTGGGATGTATTTTTAGCAAATGGAAGCAGAAATTGGAGGGGCTAGTTTTTTTCTTTAATATAAGAATGCATATTTCAAACCCTTTGAATTAAAAACAACTTTGGTTCATTGAAATATTTTGCAGAAACACTTTTCCGTATTTTGATCAACTCTATTTGTAACTGTGCTGAAGAACATCTCTATCACCATCAACTGGTAAGTTTATAGCCATCTGGATTCCAGGTTACTCTTGTTTTTAATGTGCTTATTGCATCTACTGATGATTTGTTAACCCCCTCTAAATAGGAGGTACACACTGTACAATAGCCCTGACTTTCCCACCTCTGTTCACACACTCCTGGGTATCCCAAGCCCTCCATTTTTATTTCATTTTATTGTATTGTAAAATTTTACATCTAAGTGCTTCAAATCATCAACCTTCTGGGATTTGTTCCTTGACTTAGGCAGAGAAATGAATTTTTCCATATTCTGAGATCAGCTTCATCAACTGGAACAGGTAGGTGAGCAGAGGGGCCCCTTGTAAATTCACACTGTAATAGGGGAACCAAATGCAGAATTCCCTCCTGCTGTGCTCCTAAGATACTATCAGGAAAAACAGGGCCCTGGTTGCCCTTGCAGTGGGCCTCAAGCACAATGTAATTAGAGCAGCTGCTTGTATTCGGTGGTTAAAGAAAGCTCCCAGGGGACAACATATTGCTGTTTGATTGGAAGAGCACTCAATTGTTTAATGAAGCTGTTACCCTCTATTTAGCCAGAGACAAGAAAAGGAAATCTTTATGTATCGCTCCTCTGTAACAAAAAAGCTAATCAGAAAAGTCAGACCCTCAAGGGTAAAATAAACCCACCACAAAACAAGGCAATGGTGGCAGCAAGTAGATGTGAGTAGGAGTCTTGGCTCAGCTGTGCCAACTGCTCTGTCCAGGCAGCCTAGAGGCTGACACCCTGTGGCTCGCTTTGCCCCATCCAACAAGGGAAGGTGCTTCCCCATTTTGGGGGGATATAGATATTTTCATCTTACCACCACAAATTACCTTGGAATATGTTTACCAGCATTAACAAGATCATTAGATGAATAACAAGAAACTTAAGATCCTGTTTAAACTCTTTTTTTTTTTTTTTTTGTTAAACCAAATTCTTCAGAGATTTCAAAGCATCCATGTGTACTTTAGAATGACCCAAAAACAGGCCCCTAGTGTTGGCAGGAGCAACAGGCTTTGCTCTGAAACCCTTAGGTACACACTAGGTGGTTCTTCAAGAAAATACAGAGCTCTTCCAAGGCATGACCTTGCATGGTGCTTCTATTCCCATTAACATCCCAGGATGACACTGCTGTTTTTCTTCTATGGATTAGTTTGAAACTTTTCTTTGAATCATTAAAGCTGAATGATGAGTTTGTACTCATGGGAAAGTTCGTTCTGCAGTCACTGAATGTTTGCAGCCAATGTGATAAATGGATGCTTAAAATAAAGAACTTCCCAAGACAGGCATTCATCCAGCAGCAAAGCCTCCTTTTACTGGCAGAGACTAACTTTTATGAAGTATTTTAAACTGCACCCCCCAGCATCAATCACACTGCAGTTAATTTCATTACATACCTCCAATATACCATAATAGTGTACTTCAGAATGAGAAATGGGAGGGCTCAGAGTTTTATGGGAGATGTCTATTTATGTGGGCAATAAGAAGGATGGTTAAACTCAGCACTAGGGGAGGCTCTGCAATACCCAGCCATTGTGCTGGCCAAGGGCCTTGTCATCCACGTGCTGAGGTGGTGGGCAAGACCATCCACACCTCTCTTTTTCTTTCAGTAATGCCTATTATTTTTGTCTTCTACTCTCCAGAATATCCTACCAGTCGTTTTTTTTACCTCCTCCATCTACTTTTCTTTCTATCTCCTGATCCTGATTTTATTTCTGAAGGGCTTAACTGCATCCTGCACTTTACCCTGAACAATATGTCCCCACACCATCCTCATCCACCAGCATCAGATAGGTTTCATCTGCTTTAATGTACAACTTGCATGTTCAGCTTTACGTGCCTGCCTGCTAGAGGAATCCTCTCCAACCTGCAGAATGGCTCATCCAAGCCTTTGTAGAAGGTTTCCAGTGTAAATAGGGACCCAGATTATGATTTTTTTGAGCTCTAGATTTAGCAGCCTCTCTGGGATGCTCTGCTGGACTCCACTGAGAGCCTGCCATCCCTTCTGCTGAATATCCACATGGGTTTCTGTTGTGTTCTGGCTAAAAGAGGGACGTTCCAATAGCAGCCTCAGAACAGATCATTGTTTTCTGCTTGGTATCTATTCTCCCTACTTTTTTCTGCTAGGCTGCACCAAGGCCAGATTTCTTACTGTGAACACAGAGTACAGCTTCCTAGTGCCAGCCCTTATCTTCAGGAGGATTTCACACTGGAAATTTTGCTCACTAGATCCCAGATGTTCCAATTTTCAGCACTGTTCATGAGCCCTAACTCATTTTATGGAATTCCAGTCTGCATTTGCCTCTGGTACATAGCTTGTGCTGTAGATGATCAAGATGCCTCAAAATCACTGTTACACTAAATTCCTTCATGGCCTTTGAAATAGCTGCTACCAACACCTGGGCTGCACAGTCCTTCAAGATAATTATTTTCTCTTCCTAGCAATAGTCCAGGGAAAGATCTACTTAACTCATCTCCTCTGTCAGAAAGTTGCCTTCTGGTTTCTTGTGAATCATTTTGACTTTGCAGTAGTCACACAGACTTTGCTGCTGTTCATCTCCCAGCCAGCAGCTCCTACATTTACTGCTGGCAGCTGGGACAGGTGGCAGCAGCACTGGGCACCAAATAGCTGTGAAGGAATCGGGTGACTCACTGCATGATGTGCATCAAACCAGCACGAAGGTGGCAATGAGTCAAGTAATGGACATGCTTAGCTTGGGGAAACACTTCACCCTGTGATAAAAGCTTGGGGACCTGGTTTCTATGCTCAGCTTTTCTATTTCCTTCCCTCATGACCACTGCAACATGTGTAAGTGCTCCGTGTCTCAGTTTGCTCCTTAGACTAAATCCAAGTGATAAGTCATGATTTTGGAGAGGAGTGTGAGACCTACAAATGAAAAACCCAAGAAAGCATTGATTATTTTCTAAAATTATTCTGTTTCAAACAGATTCCTCATCATATCTTTCAATCAAGAGACAAGGAAAACATGAATGGTTTTAGTGGCAATTTTGACACATTAAATCTTCCAAGGAGACTTCAGTGCTGCAGGCTTGGGCCAAGACAACACTTTTTCAAACATAGAGGAGATTTTACTGCTCAGAGTCAGAAGGACAAGCTCCCATGGAGAAGAAAGAAGGACCCTTAAACTTTTAACTAGCTATACTTTATCTCTTGATGCTTCTTCTGCAGCCTAATTAATCTAACTACAGGCTCTGCATTACAGCAAGGTGCTCTATTGCATTTCCACTGGACTTGTGAAGCAGAAATTCTGCACACCCCTGGGAGGGGTTGCAGTGAGTAAGCAGAGCATCCCTGAGGTGGAGGCAGCTGTGCCAGAGGGCTGCAGGTGAGGATTCACCCCTCTCAGTTTTGAGGCTTAAGGACAGAGTTGGCTGGGAGGGGAGCACAGAGCACTTTGATACATATCATCTTTGACACTGCAGTCAACCATCTGTTCTGAGTTTATTAAAAGTGATGTACTCTGCTAGGAGGATCAGGAAGCATCTGCTAGTGCATTTAAATTCAAATCCTCCCAGCAATCCCATCCGTCCTCCTTTTTTAATTAATCAAGCCCACTTTTTTGGTGAAACCACACAGATAAGCACTTCCTCTGTCAATGGGAGCACATATTATGCTAATGGCATTAAATAGCTAATACACAGAAAAACAATTTAGTGCAAGTAGCAGCATCTATCACGGGATTTAAGAAAGCTGTTCTGACAGAGATCATTCCTATTTAAAGGGATCACCATCTAAACCTGGCTTATGCAGTTTTGCTGCTGCAGAATTGCTAATTAGCTGCTTGGGGGAAGAGTGAACCCTGAAGCCATGAACTGAATGCAGCACATGTGTTTTGAGAGCACATCTGCAACAACTGGAGGATGCTGAGGGGCCCAAGTGTGTGTCCCCCACCAGAGCAATGGCCCAGGGAGTTGGGAGACACATGCTACAGTGCTCATTGGTGAGAAAAGTAGTCCTTGGGGCTGTGGGAGCAAATTATTTCTCATTAGATAATCTCATCTCTCACTTACATGGAGCATAAGGGGCAGAGGGGAATTCTGTGTGCTTGGGAACTCTGGCCGTGTCCCACCACAGAGCTTTCATTAGCAGACAGCTGATGCACAGATTAAATAGAAACCTTTTACTCCTCCACATGCTGCTCCTTGCCTTCTTTCTTTGCATATGTTCTCTGGGCCTTTTTAAAATAGTTGTTTTCCAAATCTTCTCTTAGTGCTACAAACAGTAACGTTGTCGGAAGCATCTAGGAAATGGAAAGTGCAGTTGATCCTCCCCTTCCTCCAATGCTCAGCTGCTGGCAGGACTGGCTTTTGCCATGGAACACCTGCTTCTGTGGTGAAGCCCTCCTCCCAAATCAGTCTCTTTGCAATCCTGGCCCCTGTCTTCCATCAGCAAACTAGGAAGTCTCAGGCTTCTTAACCAGAGCATGCTGCGAGCCCCCAGGGAGTCATAACTTGCTTTTTTGTTGTTGTTGTTCTATTATTGAGATTGTGTATTTTTTTTAACTCCTTTAATTGCAAATGTTGTTAATGAAATTGCAGGGTTGCAGTGCAGAGACTGGGCAAATGGCATCTGGGTAGCTAATGGTTGTTTGCCTCATAAGAACCGTGGAGCAAATAAATATGTGCGTGAAGTGATATTTAGCAATTAGTCTGGAAATGGAATTAGTGGCAAATAGTGTGATTTAAAAAGCCATGGGTTTTGTCAGGCTCAGACCAGACAGCAAGAGATGGGCTGATAAGGACAACTGTCATGCACGTTGCCCATTGTGTCTCCAGAAGGGAGTTGCTACTCACAGCACAGTTTGAGTGAACAAATTGTTCTGTGAGAAGCAGAGTTAAAAAAAAAAAGTGTGGGTTTTGTTTTTTTTTTTTCTAGCCTCCTCTAACAGCCTGACCACATGCTTTTGACTCCAGAATCTTTGTCACTGGTGATGTGATTGGCCCAAGTGCTTCTGCAGCAGCTGCCACTGCACACTCTGGGGCAGCATCATTGCACTGCAAGAGCCAGCCTGCCTCAGGCACTGACCTCCTGGGCTCCTGCAGCTGAAGGAGACCCAGAAATGTGCTGGGTGACACCTTGTTGCTGGGGATATTCCCAGATGAGTTTTTTAAAGATGCCTTTTGTGGGTACCATGTTTTCAGTCCTGAACTGCAACCTCTGCTGGAGTAAAGCTTGCTGGGTTTCACCTGAGCTGGGTCCAGCAGGCAAAGCCAGGCATGCAGCTTTTCTCAGAATTCAGCAAACTGAATTCTAGGCAGTGCTTTCAGGGACAGTCAGTCCTCAGACTCCAGGGGAGCCCCTGTTGGCACATCTAAACCAGTATTTCCTTGGCCAGACAGCTCACAGCATCAGAAAACCTGCAGTGCTTGCTGTAGCCCTGCAGTTATTACCAAGAGTCTTTGTTTCTTTCATAATTAGTTTCTTGCAAGCAACTACTTCTTCCCTTATTAAATAAACACAGGTTTTCTTTAGTCAACATAATGTATTTGAATTTATCCTGCAATATGTATTTGAAGTCATTTATGTATTGAAATAAGGAGAAAATGATGGATTGCTTTGTAACCAAAGGGATTTAGCTTTTGAATTTCTTGTAAATTTGACAAAATTCACCAAGAGATGTATTAAGCAAAAGCACAACAGGTCTAAATGCCTTCTTTGGAGGACACTTCAGTCCCTCTGTGTAGATGTCTTAATATTTCTGTCTCTCTGAAGATTTATTCCTGAGGACTCTCTACTTGTTTCCCATCATCATAAGAAGACCTGCCTGTGGTGAAGGGGCACTCACATACGACTGTTGCAGATACTTCAGCTGAACTTTTCCCCTGGCTGCTGTGACTACAGACAGCACCAGTTCCCTGAAAGGAGAGAGTTTTATCATAAGGACAAATGTTCCTAAGAAATGTCCCACTACTTGAGCAAAGAAGTCCTGGGGCCAAGACTCCTGCCTGGCAGGGTGAGTCATGAGGGATGTGACTTTCCCCTCTTGGGGCTCAGCCCTGGTTCTGGGGTTGTGCTGACCCCAGTTTGTGACAGAGGGAGGCTGAGCTCATGCCCTGCTGGTAATTTAAAAGCAACTCCAAGAACACAGAGGCAGCAGACATTATCCAGGAAAAGCAGCTGCTCTCTGCAGTCCCTTTATGCTCCCCAAGCATCTCTATCTTCAGCTGATGGATTAGGCATAGCAGGTGGCACATCCCCAGCCTTACCTTCTCTTTTTGCCATGTCAGTATCTGCATCCTGCTGTCTCTGGATTTACCTGGTCCCTTTTTGACCCTGACAGTCCTGTCTGCCTCTGCCAGCTTCCATGGCAGCAAGCTTAAGAGTTCACAGCCTGCTGTGCAGAAAAGTACTGTGCTGGCATTAATGCAGTCTCCCACTGGTTACCTAGAGATCTTCAACATCCAGTGCTGCAGGAGCTGGGGAATATCAGCTCTGCATTCATCCTATCCTCCTTGATTGTGTCAATCCCACTCATATCCTCCTCTAACCTTCTTTTCTCTCCACTGAAGGGTCCTAACCTTTGTATTTCTCCTCCAGCCTCTCTCAGCTGCTCCATCCCACTGATCATTTCAGGTGCTGGTCATGGTTTAGGTTGTTTTTTTTCCCTAGCTACATCAACAGCTTTGTCTCAGATGAAGCTCATCTGCCATCTTCTTGTCCATTCACAAGCTCTTTGAGGTCCCTCTGAAATGCCCTGCTACTGTCATCACCTGCAAATCTGTCTGTTTCTCCTGTCACATTTGCATGTGACCTCCTTTGGGGTCTTGTTTCAGCTTCTCATAAATTCTTCAATAATATTTTTGCATCTGCTTGCATTGCATCTCTATGCACCTGGGCAAAATCAAACCAGTGCAGGAAGCAGAGCAGCCACCTCTGTGGCTATCCTGTGCAGCTCTAAGTTTGCTATCCCACTTTCCCCCCCTGTTCTCTATCTTTCTCAGTTGTAAATTAACCTCTCCTCACACTCGTGTATTTTTCAGTCTTCTCATGTGTGTTGCAGTGTCCTGGATCTTTTCCATCTCCTCTGGATTCCTCAAAGTGGGGTTCCCAAGACTGAAGGGAGCATCCCCAGCCAAAGCTTTACAAGAGCAGCATGACCACTGTGTCTTAGAGAGAAGTAAATGAAAGACATTAGCAAGGAAGCTCCTAAGGTCACCCAGCCCAGGCCTATGATACTGCAACCACCTCTAATAAATTTCTGCCAGAAACACTTTAGAATTTCATCTTCTGATACAAAAAATATTTTAATTTCCAGCTCAAGTATTTTCAAAGGTAAATTAAACCTATTTTTTTCTTTTCTTTTTTTTTTTTTCCCCAAAACATCATTTCATATCCAATTTGTTGCAACAATTTCTCTTGCACATTCTTTCTGGATCTCTATGTAGTCATGCATGTATTTCTCTTTTCTACCTGCAGTACTGTGCTCTTCTTCCTCCAGTTCATCTTGAGTGCTCAACTTGAATTTTGAATTATGAACCTGCTTTCCAAATGTCTTGCAAGCTCTAACAGCTTAGCTTTAATCAGACATCTCTTCCTCATCATTCATTCTTTCACACACTGGTCAGCCATGGGCTGAGCACAGATCCCCTGTGCTGTGCAATGGTCTTCTAGGTTATCAGGTAGCTGGATTCTTTTCTCACAGTGAAGTCTAGACTATGTTTCCCTGGTGCCACACCTGAGGATGTTCTGTAGGAAAGTGTCCAAAATCTCCTTAGAATTAAGTCCGTTTCCCCTGACCACTAGACCAAAGAGGGAAAAATTAAACCAACTGACACTGTTTACTCTTGGCAAATCCCTACAATGTGTTTTGTATCAATGGGCTAACTGTGGCTGATTATAAATGGAGGGTTTCATAATTGGTTCCTGCAATCTTTCCAAGAATTAAAGTTCAGCAGATTGATTTAAATTCCTTGGCTTTCCCTGCAAGGCAGGTACTAACTCTTCCCTTGATATTTCTCTCTTGTTCCCCAGCTACTCAAAAGCAATTGCTAATAGCTCAGAAATGGCTCTGGATGGGTCCTTAAGCCCTTGCAGATGATTTTTGTCTACTTCTGCAAGCTGGGACACATCTCACTAATCTAAATATTTTTTAAGCTCTTCTTTCCTTATTCCGCTCCATGGCTCCAATCCTTTTGTTTTATGTTTCAATTGTGTTCAACATCTGGTTATAATCAACCTTTCTAGGAAGTTTGAAGCAGAAAATGGCACTGGATGTTTCAGCCTCTGCTGGATCATTATCTCTCTAGAACACAACCACCTTCTTCTTTTTCTGTGTAGACTGTGGTCCCATTAACCCTTTCCTTATGAATTCCTGTGATCTCTCAGTACTTGAGGAAGGTGTGATGTTAATGCCACGCGATGGAAATCCAGTTATTTTATTAAGACAAAATATTCAGGCAAAGCAGAAACAGGGTTTAACCCTGCTAATGCACCTCATCTCCCTGTCTGCTGGCTCAGAGCCATGTGTAGACATGATTTAGGTGAGGTGCACAGCTTGGTGTTTTGTGTCATACACTGGAGCCAAAATGAAACACGGAAGACAGATAAAGTTGGTCTCCTGGTGTGATGTATAGGTGGGGGTTAGGTGTTTAAGAGAGGTGTGTGAAGCTTTGTCTAGAATCCCTGAGTTAGCTTGGATATCTGACTCAGAAGAGCAACAACAACCTGCCTGGGCCTCAGACCCTGCATCAGCGTGGGAGATGGAGTGGATAAATCACAGAAACACAGAATTGTTCTGGTTGGAAAAGACCTTTAAGGTCATCAAGTCAAATTATTATCTAGCTCTACCAGGGCCACTGCAACTCTACCAGGGTCACTACATATAACTACAACAAATAAGTCATAGGACTTACTAAACATTTCCAGTTGCTAAAACACTGGATTTAGTCTGGAGATCACGTGAAGCAATTAGCTTGAAGGAATTTTGGAAGAATGAGGTGGGTATATAAGTTCAGAGAAGCTTCTGCAGAGGGAGAAAAACTCCATGTATGACATTTGTATTGGGAAGGGAAGGCACAGGAGCTGAATTTGAGAACAAGAGGAGACAGAGGAGTCTGCTGCTCTTTACCACACTGTGGTAGGTATGAGTATAGTTACACAGGTGTCCATGTAAAATCACAGTGAGAAGAAGCACTGATGAGGTGAATCATTACTCCAGGTCGTACAGCTGAGGTGCCTCAAGGTCACTGAGTGACAGGCAAAAAAGAAACTTGATTTTCTGTCTGATCTATATTACTAGAAACCCAAGACCCGAGTCCAGTCTGGTGCTGCAGTCTACTGGGTCACACCAGCCACTGGTAACCTTATTTCTGATGGTGATGGAGGCTCTCACCTTCCTGTATGGCTTTCAAGACTTCTTTCATTTCAGCTTGCTTACTTTGAAAGCAAGGCATGTCACTTCTGTGGAGGCATCAAGACAGATTTAAGAAGGTGAGGACAGCAAATCCACTCTCCTCTGGGACCCACAGCCTGGCTCCTGAGCACATCCATGCCACTGAGCACATCCATGTCCCCTTTGAGAGCTGGGCAGTGGCATGCCAGCAGTTCCCCTGGGCAAGCAGCAGATGTGGAGAGACTCTGTGTCTCAAAACCAGGATTTTGAAGCCATTTGGTAGGGAATGACATCATTCAGATCTGCCTGGGATTGCTAACCCTGTTTAGCATTCAAAGCTAAAGATCTGAGAGAAGTCTCAGTGGTTTAGAACACTCCAGCTAAAGCTAACAATGCTCCTCATTAGAAAACCTGCATAGAGTATTCATTGCAAGACACTTACCCAGACCTTGTGCCTCTGATCACAAACTGGAGGCAGCTGTTGGGGGGAAAGCAGAGAGCTGGGCTGGCATGTTAACAACCAAAAGCCCTTGATCATACAAAATAATCCACAAAAACCACAGAGACAGCTTCTGAAACTTGCATCCCAATCACTCCCTGTGCTGCAAGGTTTAAGAGCTTTGAGGCTCCATAGTTCAGGAGTTTCTAGAAGGATACTAGAAGAATCTAGTGAGATACTTTGAGTCTTTTCACTATGCAGCCACTTCCATGATTTTGTCACTATAATATATACAGTAAATATCAACTGACAAAAAGTACCTTCTAATGAAATCTTTTGCTTTATAAGTATCTGTGAAACTAATAGGGAAAGTACAAAGAATACAAAGGAACTTTATTGGTTTTCAAAAGCAAATCACTTGATTTAATCCACCTTTTTTTCAGTTTATACAGAATCTAGCAGGGCATGTTTGCCCAATAAGCCTTTCAAATGCATTAGTTATCATGCACTTACAGTGAAGCAAACATAGAAAACTGCTTTGAGAAACTAGGGCAAAAATCTCCTTGATGAGTATCTAGCTCAATGCACTTATCCCAACCCATGCCTGATCAAACACTGCCTATCACAAAGCCTATTACAGCAGTGGGTTTGCAGTGTATTGCCATGAAGCTCCTTCCCAGGTGACAAGGGAGCAGAGAGGAAGGTCTGCTGATGTTTTAAACAAGCTGGTGCCTGGGAACAGGAGGGTGTAGGTGGCTTGGTTGGAGATGTGCCAGCACCAGAACTATGCTCTGGGAATCAAAATGTACCTACGTGTCCCTTTCAGATGAAGAGGGCTACCCACAATTCAGTTTATCTGACCCTGAGAGGTTTGGGTGATCAGAGCTGACCTCCACGCTCTTATGCAAGATGCACTGCATGTGAGGATGTAGCCAGGGCTACTGCATCAAATCTGCCTTCAGCCTGGTGTGACAGCTCTGCAGAGGACACTCACACTTTGTTCTTCAGCAGATGTTCTCTAACTATATCTGGCTACAGCTTTCCCTGAACCATGCTGGGCATTGCAGGTGATATACCAGCAGCAATAAGGAAGAATAAAAAAGCATATCCTAATTAACTTTGTAATGTTCGTTTTCCCTAGCACCAGCCTCATTAGATCTGTGTGTGTGTGAAATATTTGTTTAGCCAGATATTATACTGCTCATCATGGGGACTGCTTTGTTGCCCGGATACCTCAGCCAAGCCACGATGTCACAACTACAAATGCAGAACTACCAAAAAAAAAAAATCAAATCACTCCTTAATTTTCAAGCTTATCACACTGTGCTGATCCCTGCACTGAAGGTGACTCCATTTCTTAAGCAAAACAGAATGAGCTCTTGCTCCACGTGATGCATTCGTGAGAGATTCAGGTCATATTTTAAATTTATTATTCTGATATTGTCCTTTCTAATTCCTCTAAAGGTTGAAATGTCTATTTGTCTCCTGGAGAGTTTCTGAAATGAAACAAGTTCTTTCACATAATGGTGTAATACAAAAGTATTTAAGCCTTTGCACTAGCACAAAGCTAGGCAATATGCACGAGCTTATAACCCAGTCCTCATCTCATGGCTGGGGAAACAGAAGGTTCCCATTCATACTAGGTATCCATTGGTCCTCTTTCTACATTCAGATCCACCAGTCTGTAGCCACTCTATCACCTAAATGTGACTGACGTTAGAAAAAAAGGTGGTCTAGACAAGTGGAACCTCAAACATCTGAGGTGTTGTCAATACATCATTTAAATAACCTTTAGACATAAGCAGTACTTGGTCCCTCAGAGGCTGATCTCAACTAAGAGAAGACTACACTGCCAGTCCAGACCATGTTTTACTATGAAGTCCACGTTCCCCCTGCCCTTCCCCTTCACAGATGTGTGAAACTTTGTTGAAGCCATTAGCCTCCTAATGGACTTACTGTTTACTACCCTTAATAGCCACTTCTCTGTAATTAAGTGCCATGGACAGTGCTGACCTTCATCTACCCTCTGAGTCTTTTCCACAGATACACACTTGAGTGTTCAAGTGAGATCAGATCAGTGCCAGGGTTGTTCTTTAGGAAGAGTTAGCTAAGGGATGATGATACAGCCACTAATGGCCAGCAAATTTCAGATCAAAGCACATTGCTCTGGAAAGCAGCTATTTCAGACCAATGCTGAGGGTAAATTTCCTCGAGGAAGTTTGGATGGAGCCAGAGATGGAGGAGCTTTCTGGCACAAATAAAAAGAAGTCAGAGTGTGGGTGAGGAATGGCAGTGGCTGGTGCTCAGGATGTGTCCTGGGGTCAGCTGGGACAGCACCAATGTTAACAAGCAGCTCTTGGCCCAGGGATCACAGCCAGGACAGACAACCCAACCAGCCATTGGCCAGATGCTGATGTCATGCCCAGTATATATAAGGGGAGGGCTGGCCTGGCCCAGGAGAGGTTATTCAGTATGTGGCTTCAGTGTGCCTTTGGAGCAGGAAAGTGCCAGTGGAGCCTCACAGTTTATTTCACTTGCTTTATATATTAGTTCATTAGTATTGGCATTATTACTGATGATTCACAGGATTACACAGAATTCTTGTTGAGGCTGGAAAAGACCTTTGAGATCATCAAGTCCAGCCTAAGACCTGACACCACGACACCCAGCTAGCCCATGGCACTCAGTGCCACATCCAATCTTTCCTAAGTCTTGCAGGGCTTGAGGGGCAAGGTGGCCCCCAGAGCACCTCATGCCAGGGAGCAGGTCTGGAGGTGCATGGCTTGGCTTCTGCTCCTTGCAGCAAGAGGTGAGGGGTGAAGATGGCTGGAGGGGCCAGATCTTGCACACCCATCTGTCTTTCCAGCTGTGTTCTCTATGCTGGCAGGAGCTGGTGGCCCATTCAAGCAGGATCAAGCTCAGCTTAGGAAAGGTTTTTCTTTCTCGCATGCTAAGAAAAGCAGAAGTCATTTGATTACTTTAAAATAGAGCTGACTGGAAGAATAAAAAAGAAGCCATAACAACTTTTTCTCAGCAGCTGATGAGGGCATTCTGAAAGTGTTAGACAAACCCCACCTCAGGAAAGCCAGTTACGATTTGCAAACATAAGCCAACCCTTGGATGGAGGTTCTAAGCTTCCCTGTGTAACCAGCAGTGAATAATAACAACTCCTCAGCATTTTGTCTGTTACCAATTTACTGTATGAGGCTGGATAAATAACTTAATTTCCCTTTATTTGTACCTATAGCTAGGACCCTACAGAGCCTATGAATAAATGGATGTGTTGATACACAGACACCTATCCCTCACATGTCCATATAATACAGTTTAATATTTGAATATTTAATGTAATAGGATTCAATTATTCATAATGAATAAAACACGGGGCTGGATCTGTGCTTGGTGTCCTTGCAGAACAGAGGTGTCCTAATGCTTAATTCATGTTTGCACAATAAACAGAAGGCAGAGGCTGAAAGACACAAAATGCTGAAGACTGTTGAAGGCTTTATGCTAAGGGGCATTGTGGTGGCTGTATCCTCACAGCTGAAGGATGCCCAGCACCTACTCACATGTGTACCTACACCCTACCTACACCCCTGTGCCTGGAGGAGGGGAGGAGGCTCTGCAGTTGAGCTCCTACAAGAGCCAGGAGCAGCACTGGCAGCACCTGAGAGTTTGGGGGAAGGTGAAAGGTGGATGACCCACTCCCACCACATTCTCCTACCACACAGCAAAGGGTCTTCTTGCCACAGGCACAAAAATGATGAGCTCACCCTCCCCCAGTGACTGATCAAACTCTGATTTCAACAAGGCAGAACCCCCTCCTGCTGAAACTTGGCTGCATGCTGAATTAGCTGTGGCCCTGGAGAGATGTTTAGAAGGACACAGCAAAAGGGAGTGTGCTTAATTAAAGCTGACAGTCATAATGGTACTGCCTGTAATAGTATCAGGAGATTATCAAGTACAGGCCAGTGCTACAGGCTGGCTGATGTCCCTGCCAAGGTGTGACCCTTGTGCCAGCTCTGTCAGGCCAGATTTTAATTTTTACTCTTACTATCTCATGTTGAGAGAAAGGTGAAATCAGCTTTTTCCCTCCTCATCTCCACCTCCAGCTTTTCTCTGTACCATGCAAACAGCAATTATTGAAAAATCCAAGGTAGGGTTTGACAAATGATCTTTAATATAGCATGTAAATGAACTCAGGAAAGAGCTTACTAAGGAGGGAGGAGGAGGGATATGTCTTCCTTTCTTCTGACTAATTGGCCAAGTATTTTTATAGTCCCTTATTTAACATACCCAGGTTAAAGCCATGGACATGAGTTGTCAAGTTAACATTAACCCTTTTGGGATAGGAGATCATCAGGGAAAACAGCACCATGACACTCACTGGGCACAGCACCCAGAGTGACCCAGAGCACCCAGCTGGCAGTGTCCCTGAGGACAGCTCTGCTTGCTGGGGTTCCCTGCTGAGGCTGCTTGCTGAAAACACACCCCAGATCTTCCCTGAGCCAGCTGAGTGCAGAAATAAAAGGATGGTTTGGGAAGAAAGTCAAATCACTCAGTGAGGGATACCAGTGAGGGCTACAGGGCATCAAATTGTCAATTACATCTCTGCCAAGTTTTGCTGTTTCAGGGGTGCTGCCCACATTTAATGTCCTGTGCAGCCTGGAAGAATGTGCTGGAGGAGTGCATTTCAGCTTGCCTCTGCAGTCTCTCCACTTCAACCACAAAGTTTCTGCAATATGGCCTGGGTTTTAAATTGATCTGCACACTCATTTGCAGGCAGACCTTCCTTCCCATCACACACACTGCACCAGTAAATGCCTGCTCAGAGAATTGTAGTCAAATACAATCCAGTCCTCTCCCCATACCTTTCTGTGCAGCAGAACATAACACATCAGAGGCATGTACCAGCTTAGAAAAGGAAAGAAAACCTGATAATTAGAAAAAAAAGTCTGTTTGAGATGATGCTTCAAGATCTCAGCTGTTGCACACTGTCTTTCTCCCTTGAAGTCAGCTCTTATTCACTCAACCACCCTGGGGCTGGCTCCATAACTTGCTTCCAAGCAATCAATGATGTGTGTTGAACACCCATCTTCTGGCTAGGCAGAAAAGCCAAATGTAACTACTGCTTTTTACAGAAGCTGAGAGCAGCTCTCCTCCAATTTATTTTGTTTCTACTCTTTTTGTCAAAAAGCTGTAGGATCTTAATTACAGCAACATTTCCCAGTGGAAGGAGAGCACTCTAATTGACTAGGTTAATGCAGTGCAGGAATTAACAGTGACATCCACTCATGCCTCCAGCCAATACCTTGACATATTATCCATAAAAATAACTACATTTTTACACGACTCCCAGTAGAATTCTGTATATATGGGTGCTGCAGCCAGAGGATCCATCCAGATGGAGTTCAAACCCTGTCCAAGGAATGTGGGAATTCAAGTGAGAACTGGAAGATTCAAGAGATTCTTAAAAAAAGATATTCATAGATTTCACTTCCTTGGAAATGCAACGGAGTTCCTACACAGAATATCTGAGTGGTTTATGTGATGTTCAGGTTTCCCAAATCATGAGTGGGAAAAAAGCACCAGAATAAGCTTCTTCCTGACATAGCAGGTAAAAGTTTTAGTTGGAGATTAAATCACAGTACAAGAAAGGGGCGAGGGGGAAATCAGTCCATGCTGGCAGATATATTAGCTGGTTCTATTCATATATTAATGATAATAATCTAAGATTATCCAAGGAGTTTCATCAGGTCTATGGGATTCTAAAAAGCCTAAAGCTCACATAGTGCAGCAGCTGGTAAAAACACTTAAAATGCTGTAACAGAGCATTTCTCATCTCTCAACCCTGGGGACATGCCCTAAAGCCATTCCACCTCCCCTCCAGGAGCCTGCAGGAGGAAAAGCCCAGTGTCCAGACCAGGAAGGAGCACTGGTCCTTGTGGGAGAAGAGAAAAGCAAGATCACAGAATCATAGGATCATAGAATGGCCTAGGTTGGAAGGGACCTTAGAGATCATCTCATCCAACCTCCCTGTCATGGGCTGATCAAGTAGAACTTTACAGGATAAGGCAAGAAAAAGAGTCCCTGGGCACAGGGTTTTAGAAAGGGACTGGGAACAGTCAGTGAGAAACCTCTGCCCTGTGCTTTGGATTCACTGGCACTGTGAGGACCAGGGCACTGGGGATACTGGCAAAGCAGTGGAGTACAGCAGAAAGATGCCAGATTCAGTACCCCTTCCCTTCCTTAACACAAACTGTGCAAAATTTAAGAAGCCTTTTTTTCTGGACTTTCCAAACACGACCTTATTCAAATGTAATAGCAGGAATTCACTACATCATTAACATGCAGGTGTCACATTCCTTTTTGACAAGTAGGGAACCTGATGCAGAGAGGTTAATGTAGCTTAAAACACATGTTGGTTTTTTTTACATCAGCCTTGATTGTGAGTGCCTCCATTTCTGCACTCTGTGGACAGGATTTTTTACCCCTGCTGCTGGGCAGAGACAGGCAGCCATCAGTTCTGAGGGGAGGAGCAGGAACCTCCACTCAGCACAGTAATGCTGATACTCAATATGTGCAAATATTCCCCAACAACACTGGCAATGAGCCTCTCAGCTCTTAACTTTGGACACATTGCTGCAGAAGTGGAATTTCATTGAGTGTTCATCCTGTGAAAGCTCCAGCAGCTAAGAAGTGAAGAGTTGTTTAAAATAGTTTCAAATACCCAGGCAAGGGCTAGGTCACAGTCACAACTGCACATCCATATCTCTGACCTTCTAGAGGCTGCTGACACATCAGCCAAAGTGCAATTTCCAAGACCTGACTGAACTCCTGTCCCACACAGGCATGTCAAGGGCCACTCTTTATTTTCCTCTCTGCATCTCTGTTAATTTGTCATCCAGTGACAGGACGAGAGGCAATGGGTGCAAGTTGGAGCACAAGGGGTTTAGGGTCAACACAAGGAAGAACTTTTTCTCAGTGAGGGTGCCAGAGCTCTGGAACAGGCTGCCCAGGGGGGTT
>JANHGL010003021.1:12894-24738 GCA_024611195.1 Ceyx melanurus | reverse complement strand
TTCAGGCACTGGCAGGTGCTCTAAGGTCTCCCCAGAGCCTTCTCTTCTCCAGGCTGAACAACCCCAGCTCCTTCAACCTGTCTTCATAAGGGAGATGTTTCAGCCTCTGAGCATCTTTGTTGCCCTCCTCTGGACCTGAGCACTTGTCACTCCTGCTAGCACTGACGTGCTGCACCTCTCATGGCAGGAGGCCACAAGGCAGCTTGTTCAACCAGCCATCCCAAAAGTGGGCAGCTTGCTAGCTGGGTGCTGAGTGATGCTGTCATGTGGGGAGCTGCCAAATGGCTCCATGGCTGCATCTGCCTTGCAGGCAGAGTGGGAGGTGGGAGCCTGGCAGGGAGCAGTGAGTAGAAGGCAGCCTGGGGCTCGTCAGCTTTGCACATCTACACAGCCTGTTCCACCTGCAGCTGGGTAGACTGTCCTCTGGCAAAGACACAACAGTGCAAACTTGGGACAGACCCCTGCTCTGACTCTGGGGGTTTGTTTCTTTGGTCTTTCTGTCTCTTGGCTTTGTGGTGGAGGAAAAAGAGAACACTTCCAGCCAGATTGGATGCTTTGGCCCTGGAGTGCAGTGTTAAACTAACTGCTGGTCCCAGGCCACAGCTAAGAGCTGCCATGTGGAGAGGAAACCATGGGACTTAAGCCATTCCATCCACAGCTCACCACCAACTGCTCCACCTTCTTGTCAAACCTGGAGGCTAGATGTCACAACAATGAAGGCAGAAATTGCTCTAGGTTGGACTTATTGATTTGGGTTGCCCCCTCCATTTGTTCCTAAATGTTCCCAGAGCAGCCAGTCCTCAAACTGGCTTGGCCAAGCCATGCCTATTCAGGGCAAACCACCTGCCAGCATTAAATGGAGCACTTAAGAATTAATTTGAAACCAGAATAGATAGTAGCAATCAGCAGTAACATGTGCTTGACTGTCTTTCAGAAGGATATTAGAAGTGAGCTTCTCAGGAAAGTAGTGCTCCAGAATATCAGCTGCCACTGTCAGCTCTCAAAGAGAGCACAAGAGAAAGTCTGGTCTCTTTGGAAGTGTATAATAATCTAATGTTAATCAAGTATTCAGGGAAAAATACCTGTTGTTTGTTTTTTTAAATTTTCTGGGAAGTCTGCATCAAGGTGCATCTTAAAAGCATAGAAAATAATGTTCATCCTCTGCCTCATTTGTACTGTTAAATCTCAGGTTCTGAAGTACAAAGACAGTTACATTTCAAGGTAAGGGACATGACTAAAATTATGACAGATGTTCACTGGTTTCTTTCAGCATCACAAGGCAATAAAGTTGAAATAAAACAAATTTAAGAGATGGTTCGGGTCATCAAATGCCAACAGTGTGCTGAGGCCAAGGTGAAACACAGGTGATCTATTAGCCAGGGATGAAACAAGTCTTCCCACATCCAGAGCACATGGCTGAACTCTGGACTCCAGACCACTCTTCCTCCAAAAACCTCCTCCAAAAAATTTTAGAAAAAAAGTTTTTGTTTCTTGCCATTTGACATGTATACATGTACTCCGGGGGTTGGAGTTGAAGAAGATGTGAAAGGTAAATATAATTCCCAGTAAATATTCTTCCCAGCTCTGGTGCCACACCTCTGCAATGGAACTGAGGAGACCCAGCTGTCCTCTTGCCAAGACGGTTAGTGGGTAACACACAGAGTGGAGTGTGACCCTGGAGCAACCCTTCCTCTAAAGCCCTGGGTTTATTCTGACAGACATCCAGTGAGATTAAGAGCTGCAGCAGACTCCAGGACACCCCCCCCTTGCAGTGCTTGGGATGGCAGGTGGCTGCAGGACTGTCCAGTCCCTCTCCCGTTGTGACCTATTTCAGGTTACACCTTGGCTTCTGCTCTGACTGAAGACATGGGAGGATTTTGCTGCCCAGGCACTGGAGACATAGGATACAGAACAAATAAACACTTGTGGATGACTTTTGCTAGAGCTTTAGAGACAGTCTCTTACCACTTTTCTTGTAGCCTCCAATAACATCCAGCTTTTTCTACACCAATAACTCGTTGTCCTCCCAAAGAAGCTTTAGTGCCAAGGCAACTTTGACTATCTTATTAGTCACTATATTCAAAGAAACAGCCTGTGCTAAGGCACTGAACTATCAGGATCTAAGGGGGGGGTGGGGGGGAATTAAACAGTAGCAGTTGGTTGTAAGCACCTAAATTTCCTGTCTGTGTCTTGACAAAACTGCAGATTGAGTCATGATTCCTGCCATGTTAATAAAAAGGTTCAGTGTGTGGGAAAGAGGGAACGGCTGGTGTTTGTTCCTGCAGAGGAAAAACAGAGAATCACCTTAGAGTCCACAGAATTTTCCAAGCCTGTGCCCCTCTGCTTATTTAAGAGCTTTATTTTTTTTTTTTAATAAAAGCAAGTTTACAGAGATAGGAAGATAATAAAAGGCAGTGCTATTTCACAGTGATAGGCTGAACAAAATAATCTCTGTCCTTATTATTTTCCTCATTTGATTGCTTACAAATAAACCACTTTAATAAAGGTTGCAAGGTACAAATGCCACATGGTCATATCCACAGGAGCAAGGGAAAGGAGAACACCAGAATCACGTTAGCTCTATCCCTCAGATTAATTAGCTAGATAAAACACACATTTACCTCATTCTAGACAGAAAAATATCATTTACCAACCAGCAATTTAGGCAGGCATGCTGCTGTTAAAAGCCAGACCCAACTGATTCTAACTACATGGAAAAGATGAGACCCACAGACTCAAGAAGGATGGGGTCCTCCTCTGTGACAGCAGCTCACTGTGGGAGGCTTGTATGCTCTTCTCCTTCAGCTCCAGATAGGAGCAGCTTCAGGAAACTGTTGATAATTTTTAGTGTCCCTTAAGTATGTTTTTCTAGGTCTCAGCCCACCTGCATTTAAGAAAATCCACCACCAGAGATGATCAAACCATAGGATGCATTGGGTTGGAAGGGACCTCCAAAGGTCCAAACCCCCTGCAATAAGCAGCAACGTTTTGTCACTGTGATTTCACTGTAACCAGGGAAGCTTTAGATGCAGCAGAGCTCACAGGAGAACATATAAACACAGACTTGTAGTTTCTAGGCCATAAGAAATGCTTCAACCAATATTACAGCAGCTCAGCAGGTAGAAACCAGTATGTCTAACTCCAGCCCCAGTTCAGGTGAAATTACATGACACCTGATTTCTAACACCATTACTTGATGAAGTCAAGGCAACACTTGCCAGAACTTTTTCTTGGCCAAGCATTGAGAAATATTTTTTCATAAACATAAGCCCTCACAGCAGAGAATAGATTAACTTGGATTTAAGATGGTAAGGCAAAAATCCCCAAAGCATTCCTCCTTAGGCACTCAGAAGATGCCTTGAGATATCTGAAGTGCTAAGCAAAGTGCAGCCTTCTGAGGCATCACCAGATGATGTGTGGAGGAGAGTGTGGCTCAGAAGCAGCTTAGGTTTCAACAGCTCCATACTTGAGGTCAGTTGATCTTGAGGTTGGTGCCAGGGTTGGTTTGGTAGATGTGAGGGATGATGGGTTTCCTCGTCCTGGTGCCAAAGAGGATGAAACTCCAGCTTCCAGGAGTCAGGGAGTGTGCTGCAACACCTTGTTTCTTTGCTTTGAAGAGTCCAAGGAGAAAATGGAAAATGGAAATGGATACCTCCATACTGCTGATGGCCTAAACCCATCATCAATGAAAAATTAAGTGTTGTGCCTTCCTGTCACAAGGGAGAAGGCTGGAGTATTGTGTGGCTTTGCAAGTAAAGGCAAAGTAATGTTTGTGAACAAAATGAGAGGAAACTGGTAGGACTTAAATACACATCTTTTATCTGTAACTCCCAGGCCAGAGAGAGCACAAGGTGCTTGAAACTGCCTGATTCATCTGAATGGAAATGGAGGCAAAGAAACTAATAACTGCTGGGAAACAGTGCTATTGTGAACTGGTCCTGACCTTCCCTGCAACATATGTAAGAGCTGAGCTCCTTGCAGCCTCCTCCCCACTTATTGTCCAGTACTTGGCTTTGGGACTTACACTCTGCAAGGAAAATAATCCATAAAACTATATTGCAATATCTTATGCCAAGCTATTTTGGAAATAACCTGAGCAGGTATTTGCTTCAACCTCTTGTCCACCCCAAGCACAAGGTGTTCCAGGTTTTACACTAAAAGTAAATAATTACAGTAACAGCTATAAGATTGGGTGAGGTGAATGTTTCTGAGCGGGTGCCCCATCTCATCCCACTGCATCCCCAGTGTCAGGGGTGGGCAAAGCCAGGGCAGGACAAGGCAGGACAGCACTGGGTCTCCTCACTGACTGTGCTTACAGCCCAACCCAGGCTGCAAGTGCACAGCCCCTAGCAAAGCAGCAGCTGCACTGCTTGCTTTTATTAAAGTCTGTCGTTGCATAATTGATCTCAGTGTGAACCCTTGGGAAGCAGCAGATGCAGGAAGTTCAATGCTTTCCATGACCTTGGATTCATGATAAATAGTCACATCTGACTGATAGGGGTGATCACACCACTCTGCTTTATGTGTATGGAAATGACTGTTCTGGCTGCAAAGCCAGGCCCCTAGTCCTTGGACAACCTTCATTTCCCTCCCTGACCCCCACAGACAGAAGCAGGAGTTTTAGCTGTCAACAGGCACCTCTGGGTGTCCAGCTCCTGGGTCCAGCAGCATCAGTGGCATTACCTTCATCTCCTCCACAGGCAGCACTGGTGCTGTTTCCAGGCTGGAAGCAGAAGTTTGTGGACACCTTCCCCTGCTGCTATCCTGCAAAAACAGCATGTGCAATTAGACCCCCACCCACCAACGGTTGATGGCCACACACATCACAGATGAACCAGGAGAGATCAGTCCTCCAGCTCCTGAGCCTAGCCTGAGGCAGCCATCCCCACATTCCAAGGGCCTCTAGTGAAAGGATGAGGGATAATGGGTTTAAATTAGAGAAGAGGAGATTTAGACTGGGTATCAGGAAGAAGTTGTTTCCCTTGAGGCTGGTGGATCAGTGGCACAGGCTCCCCAGGGAGGTGGTTGGGGCCCCATCCCTGGAGCTATTGCAGGGGAGGTTGGGCAAGGCTCTGAGCAGCCTGGGCTAGTTGAGGGTGTCCCTGCTCCCTGCAGGGGGCTGCACTAGATGCCCTTTGGAGGTCCCTTCCAGCCCTAAACATTCTGTGATTCTATGATCCTGTAAAGGTCAAAATCACAGTCCTCTAAGTTAGCAAGGCCCAGAAGAATGAAGATTTTTCCAAAACAAAACCAAGACTGTCAGGTAATTCACCTCAGCTGATTTCATTGTATGGGGAAGCTTTGAACATCAGCACCAACAGCTGGGGAAATACTAATTTTTGCTCTTTGTTACATCCATTGCATCTGTGCAACCTCTTGAGCTGCTGCAGCAGGAGTGGAGCTTGAAGGCTTCCTCTCAGTTTACCAGGGATGCTACAATGGAGATGGGACACTCAGGGGCAGGGATCTCCTCAAGCACCTACCTCTTTGGGCAGAAAACTGGCATTTCCCATCTCTCATCCTGCAGAGTAATGTTTTCTAATGACGAATTAAACACTAATTGTGAATCACTATGTTTCCTTGCCACTAAAGATACCGACACAAATGCTTTCAACAAGGTTATTAATTTTTTAATAGATCAATTTTAAGACTTAATTACTGCTTGAATTTGCATATGAAAATTATCTCTACTCCAGGTTGGTGTGAGACACTAGAGTTCAGGTGGTATTTTCTTTATAAGCTTTTGGAAAACATATCAAGTGCATTAGCACAAGCCTGGAGAAAGTGCTGTCCTTGATAATGTTCCTCTTCACTACAAATGCCAAAACAGACTCCTCTTCTGTGTGAAAAACGTTTTTTTCTCTCTATGCCATTCCTCCAAGCCCAGATCTTTCTTTTATCAAGCATTTTACTGTAATTTATTAATTACAGCTGTGGTATCTATAGTGAAAGAAACATCATTATTTTTTTCACAGACCTTTACCAAACACATCTGCTTGATTTTGCAGAACATCTGGAGCCAATAGAATTGCTGCTATAAAGCCCAAACTCACTGTCTCCTCCTCCAGTTTCTCTTCAATAATCTGGACTCAAAATACAATTTGACTGATTTGAAGTGAATGTGAAAATGTTAAAAGCTGCACATACAACATCTGTCTGAAAAGAGTTAGATTTCAGCACACAAAAGGTCAGTTTTAGACAAAACACCCATCATTGCTTCCGATTGCTTGATTAGAATAGTCTTAAGTCATGGCACAAAAAGGTCATTCCTTCTCTCATTTTCTCACAGGAAGTCTCATACATGAGATTTGACCCATCAGTCTTTTAACTACATTGTTAGCAGAGTTCTGGAATCATAAATCAGCAGCTTTTGTTTTACCTCCAACTTGTAAAGGTGCCTTTGTGTTCCCAGCCCAAGCTTCTCCCTAACCTTGGTTCATTTACAAGCTTCCAAACTCAAGCCATAGGGCAAGGCAGTAACATGCAGAGGAAAGCAACTGAAATTCTAATATATTAATTTTCCACGTGTTTATAAAACTTGCTGTACAGCTTCATGACTAAATACCTAGCAACACATCACAGCACATCTTACAACCAAGCTGCAGTCACTCAGCAAAGAAATCAATTCTCTATGGTAAAGAAATATCTTTCTTGTCTATACTGCTGAGAAATTAGTAAGTTAATTACCATGCAGGTCTGATTTCCCCCTTGTTAATGTTATCTGCAATCAAGCAATAGTCACTTCCTTCATACAGGGTCTTGGTATATATATTATGGCTGACCTAGCACAGTAAATTAAACAGAGAGATCAGGTAACAGCAAACTGAGGTGACAAAGAAGAGCTCCTTGTCACACGAGGGCTTCTAGGTATTCACTCAATGTCCTCTCCTGCAGAAACCCAGATCTGGCAGCAAGTATCTCTACCAAACTGAACATGTACCAAGGTGACCAGTGGCTGAGAGAAACTGCCCTTCTGACCGTAGCACAGAAACTGAGCATCACTGGGGAGGAGGAAAATAATTAGTCTGATGCTCCCTCTCACTTCTCTCTTCCTCATTTTCATCTTCTCATGCAGGGAGCACATGGAGAAGGGACTTTGCTTCAGCCACACAAGAGCCTATTGTGCTCTCAAGGCAGCAAGATAGGGAAGCTGGGAGACAAAGATTCCTGCTTTCTGGGAGTTAGGACCATTTACTTCTGTTACTAGGCTACAGAGCATGGAAAGGAAGGCTCAGCATTTGTAAAATGTTTTTTAAAGCCCTAACTGGCTGTGCTGGTCTCTGAAGTCAGGGTAGTTTCAATGCCTAGTAGTGTGATAGTCCCTGAAGAACAGACCTGGCACCTCAAGTATCCTGCCAGCCATTTGAGGCTGACAGAAGGTTCCTGTTGGCTCCAAAGCCATCTGTTCACTGAGGCAACCTCCTGCCACCAGCAGGATGGTGTCCTTATGTCACCTCTGACCCACAGCTGTGGCACACTTCACAAATCTCTGCAGATGACACTGGAGCCCCACGTTGCTAATTGGAGGCAGGAAGCTCATCTGAGCACTCAGCTCCAGACTGGGTGTTTATATCCACACAGGCTCCAGCACAGGGGCTCCAGAGGAGCACAGCATCATGTGGAGCTCATTGAAGTTCATTACAGGGGCAAACATTGAGTATGTTTAAACAAAAGCTCTAAGGAGTGGTTCTTTTTCTAGCTCTGGAACAGCTTAACACCATAATAAAGGCTCTTCATAGACTTCCGTGCTTGAGAGAGATTTAAAGGGGTTTAACCAACCAAAAATCAAAACAAGGAGAAGATGGGAGCAGAAGCTGCACCAAGAAGGGTACCATTGCACATCATGGCAAGGATAGCACTAGAAACACCTTAGCAACAAGAGGTGAAGAACACAAGGCTGATGCTCAAGTGCCCTGGACTAAAGCTATTACTCTCAACTCTAAGACACCACAGGGGTCAACACTAAGTCAGCCCAAACTGATACTGAATACAAAATCTCAGCAAGTCAGCAGGGATCTTCCAGTGCTTACTCCAGAATAATTTCTAATATAAGACCTGGAGAATTGAAGTACACTAATCTATGAGAAAGATTTCTAGAAGTACTGCAGTGGCTTTAGAAAGTTACCAAAAAAAAGAAAAAAAAAACAACACCAAAAAAAAAAAAGAAAAAAAAGAAAAACATAGGTAGAAAGGAAGCAAGAACAGAAGTAGTAAGTGTGATGTCAGCACAGCTATAAGGGGTTTACACCATTAACAAGTTTCCCCTCAAATTGTGACAATATTCTGAGGTATCCAAAATTCAGTGGTTTGGAGGTTTTACATTTGAAAAATGCATTGCAAGAAGGACCTTACCTGACCTCCTTCCATAGCAATCAGCTCTCCCCAGGGCTGAAAAGTGGCTTTAATATCAGAATGGAAATAAAGACAGGCAACAGGAATCAGGCAAAGAGCAGCAAATGGGACAGAGGGCATGGACACAGCTTACTGTAAATGCTCTTTTATTACTTAGTTCATCAAAACATTTCAGTTTTCTCTGCAAGATCTGAATCAGAGCAGCAATACATTTGTGTACTGTAACATTTCCATGGGAGTTAGCATCACAGACTCCATGCACAGGACCTGATGCTGAAGTGTGTTCAAGTCACATCAAAAGTGAACTGTGTTCTTCCTCTAGTCACCTTTTCGTGACTCAGCTCTGAGCACCACAAGAAAACAAGAAAGTTTCTTAAGGAAGTGACCTATGATGATGTATTCAGAATCTGTAATTACAGAATGCCACAGTCTAACTACAGAACTATTACAGTAGGTTTGGTATTTTGGGGGTTATGATAAAGATTTGATGAGGTTTGTTTATTAGTATATTTGGCAAATGTTGACACATGAGAAATTGTTGATGTTTTGACAGACTTCGTATAGAAATAGTTTTAAATAAGTACCCAAAGCTTCAGAAAATAAATATTTTGATGAATATCAGATCTGATTAAGACACATAATGAGAGAGGTATAAGAAAATGCAGCTCAAATATATAAATATCAATTGCAAAAGAAACACCATTATTTCTAAAGCATTTGAACCTTCTTTCTCAAAACCATCTCTCTGTCTCTAATAAAGCTAAGATACCAGCCTTGAAATAGGCAGTGCCACTATTCAGCTGGTAGGGAAGATATATCTATCACTCTAGAAGTATAAAGCTCAAAAGAATGCATATTTTATGCTCAGACTTATTTACAAAAAGATATTGCACCAAACCATTGCCCTTTTTTTTCAGTTTAACATGTTAAGGAAAAGCCTGTTAGTTACAAAGTTAAAAACAGAAGTGCAAAAGTAGCCTGAAAGAAACCAGAAACAATAAAGTTTAATTAAATTGCTAAGTACAGTTTATTACCTGATCATAGCCCACATCAAGAATGATCTAAAATAGTTTGTATCATATAGATGTGTAAATTCCTTGCATTTCTCTGTGGGTGCAACCCCTCTCTTTAACCACCAGAAGATCTACATAAAAAATCAAGGCTAACCATAGCTTAAATTAATAGCTTTATTTCCCCAGGAAAGCAATACTCCTGTAGGTAAACTGAAAAAGCTACAGAATATTGTACATGTTTGTGAAAAGTAGTGATAAATCAGCCAGGATGATTCTTCCCAAAAACCAAGAGGAAAAGTTTGCTGATATTCCAGGACTAATGATTCCAAGGACTCTGCCAGTCTGAATTACATGAGCACAGTGTATGGTCCAGTCTGTCTACCTGCCACTGGGGCTGTCATGATGCATTTCTGGGGTGTAGGTAAGTAGAACAATCATGACCCAGAGATGAAGCAACCCCTGGGAAAAGAAAAGAAAGAACAGCACTGACAATCATCCTTACAGAAGCAGTTAATATGAGAGCTCTCAGAGCTGTAACACCTATTTTTGTAAAAAAATTAAAGCATTTTATTCATATATTGATAAGTCTAAGTCATGAACAGGAAGGAGAGAGGTTAGGAATTAAACACCTCTAGTTCTTCCATGAAGATGCAACTGCAGAAGGAAACTGTAATTTCCTTTATTCATGTGTGTCTGCTTTATAGATCTTGAAAGTGACAGCTGTTCTCAGAGACTCTCCTCATAAAAATCATGATGCCTTCTCAAGCAGTATTATTTTTTGATTTTAAAGACTCAAAAGTTCAACTTTCAAGTAGGGCAGACTGCACACCTGCCTTGCCACATGTCCCTTAAACTGACAGGCCTCTGCCCTCCAGTGGAAAACAGAGGAATTAGATTTTTATCAACTGCAAGATTCTAATTCTCACTTGGTATGGGGGCAACGTCATACTATTAACATCTAGCAAGGAAAAACTTTCTTGCTACTTTTTCAGCTACTAGAGAAGTATTATTATTAGTCACTGAACAAAAAGTGAAGTGCTAAACATTAAAGAAATCTATGAAAGGTGTCATTTTCCTGAATGCAATGCACACAGGTGTGGTAGGTTAACCTCGGCAACAGGGTAAGGTTATTCTGTATTTTAGCAATTTATTCTGTATTTCAGCAATTTACCTACATGTCTTTAGGACTTCTGTACTAAGAATTCCTGAAAAAAACTGAAAACTGTCAAGCACCATGACTCCAAAAAGCTGCTTTTCAAGTGCTATTTAGCCTGCTTTACAAGAATTTCATAGAGTTGTTAAAGCTAATTATATAAAAGCCTTTTGAACATCAAACACCCTGCTATTTAAGAAGTATATATAAACTGGCTATGGAAATCTTGCATTAAACTGCTGACTGTACAGAAAGCTGACTCACCATGTAAATGATGACAAAGACTCTTGCTATGGGATACCTCCTTAGAAAGATCCCCAGCCGAATGCTACACAGGTACAAGACAAAACCAAAATGCACAAGTTAGCACTGAGCAATAAATTCCCATTCCCCTCATTCCAGTCACCACAAGCTCATAAATATCAGCTCAGGTTATACACGTGGCTTTGTTTCTGACTCAAATCTTCCTTAATGTATACAAGACATTAAATGAAGTGAGAAAAAGTAGAATTCAAACCATAAAACATATTCTCTTAAGCACATCTTCGTTGTGAATATTGACAATTACCCTAACTGCTCAGACAAGGGATCAAAGCAAGTTTTTGCTGGATCCAGAATGATGCTGGTTACTAATTCCTTGACCATCTTTCAAGGTCAACAGCTGCAGAGTCAGAAGCCAGAATCTTGTTTTCATAAGGATGCCTAAACAGGGGTAAAAGAATACAGATAATACTCCTCCAGTTATACACCCTTAGGTGTATAAACACCATATGGTGTTTATCACAGGCAGTCAAAGCCTCTGAAACTGAAAAAGGTTGAAGATAGTAATGGGAAAGTTCAGGGTTTTTTTTTTTACATAGTTTAGTGATGTCTTGTATCCAAAACTTCCAAAGTGTATAATAATAATTTGGAAGTGTATAATAAATAAATGACTGTAATTTGCACAATCCCAAAGCTGTGGGTATCACAGTCAACAAGCTCAGCACCCAGTCATTCAGACCATACTGTACCTTCATTATTCTCCACTTTTACCCTTGTAGAAGCAATTAAAAAACTTCAGAAGTGTATAAAAATAATTCAGAAGTGTATAATAAATAAATGACTGTAATTTGCACAATCCCAAAGCTGTGGGTATCACAGTCAACTAGCTCGGCACCCAGTCATTCCGACCACACTGAGTTGTGGTCAGTGGAGCAGAGTCTGGCTGGAGGCCTGTAACTAGTGGAGTGCCCCCAGGGTCAGTGCTGGGTCCAGTATTATTCAATATATTCATCAATGACCTGGACGAGGAGGTAGAGAGCACCCTCAGCAAGTTTGCTGATGACA
>JANHGL010003021.1:0-12794 GCA_024611195.1 Ceyx melanurus | reverse complement strand
AGGTGATCCTGCTCTGGCAGGGGGGTTGGACTAGATGATCTTCTAGGTCCCTTCCAACCCCTAATATCTATGATTCTGTGACACCTTCATTATTCTCCACTTTTACCTTCGCAGAAGCAATTCAAACCAGAAGCTGTGACACCTGAGGGCTGAAGAATGATTGCAGCAATTCCCTTAGGACACTCTCACCTGAACTGATCTATGCTGCTGGCAGCTTTACGGACCCTCCCGTACATCCCGGCCACGCCGCTGTCCAGGTCGCTGAACAGGACGGGAACGTTCCTCATGCGGGCACCTGCTCCAGGGGAAAAAGGCAGTGACATCACCAACCAGCTAAGTGGCTGTTAAAGTAAAGCAAAGAGATGGTGTATAACAAAAAACCCCAGAAAAGATATTAAAATATTCAAGTAGAGATCCATCTGCCTGGTTAGTGCTGTTTTGAGGGCAGGGTTCTTAGGAAACTTCCAATCGAATCCAATTTTTCTTCAGTTTACAGTATTTTTTTAATGTTCTTTTAGTTCACTAGAGGGACATCTTGACATTCAATTCTATCATGTAATAACTATTATTAGGTGTATAAAATGATGGGTTTGATACTGTCACAATTTCTCCTTTTGCTTTTATTTCTCATACTGTAAAACTTTTATTACTTCTGCTACTAACTTGTGGGTGCCAAAAATTTATTTAAATTTTTACTGTGGATCAATTTTATTACAAAAAATTCTCTGTGCAACCAAACTTACTTAAAAACAAGCCAAAAAGAAATGATTTCAAATCTGCCAGCCTTCCTGCCTTATTTTTAAGTCAATCATGATCAGAAAAACAAAACTCTGCATTGTCATTTTACACCTCTTTGTCCACTGCCTTTAAACTTACCATGTATCAAAATTACAACCTCTTAACTTTGAAAAGAAACATCTCAAAACCATGGACCAACTGCTGAGGTTCTCCTAGAGGTAAAAGATCACCAATATGCAGTACAGACAAACCAACCTTAGCAGAATCACCATATTTTTTAAGCTGCTTTTCAAGGAAAAAACAGAAAGCAAGAAGGAAATTTATTTCAACCAGAGTTCTGATCAACTCTCAAAATTAAGCATTCCATTCTTGCTCACCTCCCAAATGCTTTTCACAAGACAATGTTTATATCCTGCTTCTGACATTGTTTAAAACCTAAAAGACAGATTTATCTGCACCTGTGACAGGATTTGAAACATGACTGTTCCAATAGTGCCATAGTATTAAGAATTAAAGATAGAATTGTATTTATTTTAAAGTCATTCACACACAAAAGGAGCTGCTTCTTCACAATTTTTTATGACACTGGCTGCTGTGGACAAGGTCTCTGGCATAAGCTGCATATTTTCAGCATTTTTTTTTCTTACAAAATCAGACTTTCAGGCAAGGGCATTAGGAGATCTAAAAGCCTGAGCTGCAGAAAGGACATAGTTTTAAGTATTGTATTTCCTTATTTACCTTCAGCACCATCAATGCCTGCCATATTAATGGAAGGCCCAGTAGTACTAGTGCCTTGGATGGCCTTCAGCTGCTGCTCAAGTCGTTCCAGTTGATAGACAAGTGAGTTTTTCTCTGTGCTCAGGCTCTCCAACATGGTCTGCTTCTGAATTAGTGTTTCTGTCAGCTGATGAAGTCGGTTCTCTAATTCTGTCTGGCTACTGCTACTTAGAGCCTTGTTTGTGAGCTAAAAAACAAACCAAAGGGAAAAAAAAAAAATCAAGAGTTAAGTCCACTGACCAACCAACTGACATATTACAAAAGGATAAGCCCTCCAAGAAGCAAGTTACATCACAGAAGTTATGGGATTAGTACCATCAAAGTGATCACCAAAGAAGAAACTTAATTTGGCAGTTGCTAAAACAAGATTTTACAGACAAAACTATGTAAAAATGTATTCCTGTTTTTTCCACCTCTAATCATAGGAGCATTTCTGTATAATTATAACTTTGACACCAAAAATCAATGCTATGCCTCAGAGCTGACTTTAAATGCTAGATAGGACAATAGGAAGATAACCCAGCTTGGCTGTCACACCTGCAACTTCAGAAGAAAAGTTAGTTTGCTCAATTCTTTTGAGTGAGGAAGGAAAAACTCAGTAGAAACAGGGACAATCTGATGCCATTCCACATGAAAGCCTGAATGAAACTGGTGGAAATGCAGGAGATGGTGCAGAAGAATTGGGGGGCACTGAGGCAGAAAACATGATTGTACTAGCAAATAGAAACTGCACGGACAGCAAATGAAGCCATGGATCATGCCATTCAATTTGCAGAAGATATTTAAAGCAATTGGGATTCTCCAGATTAGCCACATGTGCAGTAGCTCATCTATTCACTACAGTCTAGGACCTCTGTCACTTGTAGTATCATATACCACAGATATATATCTATATCTATATCTATATCTTCTTCAGTGATGAAGAACTACAAGGAGCAGGTACCAGAGGCAGTGAGATATGGAAAATACAAATTAGATGCAAAAATGTACTAACTCCTCTCAAAACTCAGTATTGAAGACAAGTAAACTGTAACTTATACAGCCTTTGTGGTTCTGATGTATAGTTTAATCAAATTCTGATGTATAGTTTAATCAAATGAAAACTTCAGTTTTCATAACTGAAGGTGATATTTTCTATATATGCACAGTACCTGATTTCTGAGCTTCTGAATTTCTTCCTCTCTGTCTTTTATTCTGCTTTGCAAAGTGTTCTTTGTTCGATACAATTCTTCTTCAGTATAGTGGAGTTCCTATGAAATGGATCACAAAATATTTTATACATGAATGCATTTTAGATATACTCTCTAATCTACAGTTTCATAGTGGAACACAAAAAGGCAATATGCTGCAATCATATATAAACTGAATCTTGTCTGGCTAGGATGGGGAAAAAAAAATCTGAATATGAGGGCACAAGCCACAAGATTTATCATATTTTTTTGGTGGAGACTGAGCTAAAATAAATATGAATCCAGACTAGTTTACTAAGAGTCACACAATTTCATTGGTACCATGATTTATCTTCCTTATGCTCTCACCATTTATTATATTGCTATCTTGAAACAATGTTAATACTGTAACTTATATCATTAGGAAATACTCAGGGTGGGGAGGGAATCTGTATTCCTAAAATAAACCCATCAATCTCATATAATTAAAGTGTTTAATGGCCCTTGGCATATCTACCTATAATTCTGTATGACAGATATTCCTTTAAAGCTTAGGATAAATTAACATAATGGAAGTGAAAAGAGAAGGAATGTTAGTAAGGGATAACTTACTGAGCAACCACTCTACCCATAAATTTTGTTACTCCCATGATTTAGTGGCTATTTTAACACCAACTTAAAGACCTGCCATGCTTGTATTTTAAATTAAGACAATCTTAAATCACTGCATTACTTCAGCCACTAGTTGCTATAGAGAACAGCTAATCTTATTCTCCCTTTAAACCACCTCTATTTATTTGCCATCTTCAGTCTCAGAAACCTTATGGAAATAGTTAAAGGAATTCCCAAATAAACAGAGAGTAATTGTATTAATTGTAAATGCACACAATTACTTTAAAAGCACATGTAAATGTGTCATAAAAAAAGGAATACTTCAGTTTCTGTAGTAACTGATAATGCTTTTTTAATTAATCTCAATTTTCTCTGTGTAGTATTGACTTGAAATTTACCCCTCAGAAGGGGAGAAGTAACAAAATACAATCTGCCATCTGCTCTGATATAATAAACATCAGTTATCCATCAAGAGCAGACCTCAACTTCTGCCTTTTAATTAGTTCAAGCTGCTAGCATCTCATTAAAATGTAATTTCTGGAAGGACAGATAATCCTATAAGATAAATTGTTCTTCACAGATACAGCATATTCTCTTGCTTTCCTCATTATTAGTTCTCTTTACAGAGTTTTTTCTTGCAGAGAATTTTTTTGATAGGGTGCAAAGCATTTATCTGATTTCTATTGAACAATAAATTCACATGACAAATGAGCTTGACTTGTTCCCCTTCTCTTTTTAGCATAAAACTGATTAAACCAAGGGGGAGTTTGCTTAAAAAGATGACTACATTAATTATAAAATTTTATCAGCAATTTTTCTTAAACAGCAACTTGAAGTAACAATGTTTAAATTCAGAACTGAGTAACAAGTTGATTAAAAATACCCAAACAATGAATTGGTGCTACAATAACATTTTTTAAAGAGCTGAGTCTCCTGTAGTAATTGAGCACAACAACCATTTTTAGCATTTGAATTTCTTGATATAAATAATGGTTCCAAGTGTTACACTATCCCTATTATTTGACTGTCCTCACACTGAATAAAATTTAAGATGATGATCTGGTTTTTTGCACTCCTGAGGGTCGTGTTTATTCTTTTTTACATCAGAGAGATCTCTGCTTAAGGGGAGTATCCAGAAGGTCCTGTCCATTGCTTAGGAGTGGTTGTGCTTTGCTTTGTGGCCTGGTGATACTCATTAAGTTTTTTGGGATTTCTTTGGAATATTAAACTAAAAAAAACCCAAATTCTGTATAACTACTCTCTTAGCAAGCCAAATTCTTTACTGGTGGCAGCACACGAGGCCTAAATGAACACCCATCAGCTTTCAAAGATTCCTCACTTGTTTTTGCCGTTCTAGTTCAGCTTCTGCCTCTTGCTTGGCCATTTTATGTGCTGCTATTTGCTCTTGGAGGTCTTGAAGCTGCTCCCTCACTGACTCAGCTTCACTCACCTGCTGAGTCTCCATATCCTGAAACAAACAGAAATGTTTCCATTTTACTGAATTCAAACAATACCACAATTGTCCCAGGCAGCAGCAAAACAAGTTGTATCTGCAATACAGCTTCAAAGGAAAATGAAGGCAAGGGTATACTGAATAAACTGCATGTGGACATTTTTATACAGAATATTTTCATTGACACAGTAATACAATAAATGCAGTTTGTGAACATTAAGTCTCCAGTTTTTCCCTTCTTCTGTCTACAGGCCAGACCTGTGTGCAAAAGGCTTGCGTGCAGCTGCTTGCCTGAGCCCATTATCCCAGCAGACAACTTGGATTAGTTGCTTCAAGGATTAGCAGCCCTTGTGAAAAAAGGATATAGGCAATCTCTACAGAAATCACCACACTTGTTTGGAAAGAAATGCCTCCCTCAAGATGGGTACACAGTAGTGAGAGACAAGTGGTATCATCTGAAGTGCTGAGAACATGGAAAGAACTAAGGTATCAAATAAGCACTTGTCTCACCTTGAGCAAAGCTGGCTTATTTTAAAACTAGGCCAAATTAATACTAACAGCAGCAGCCCTGAAATATGCAAGAAAACAGTCCTTTGTGCATGGTTAACTGCAGTTTGTGTACCTAATCACTGATACCTGCATCTCTGTCCTCATCTGCTGTATCTGACCCAGCAGCTTTTGTATTTCTTCTCGCTGAGTGTCTCGCTCATGTCTCAGTTCTTCTAGTTCCATTGTGCTTGCTGTATTGCTATCCAGGCCTTCAATACCAGAGCCTTCTTTCAAGCTGTTTATCAACTTTTCTTTAGACTGAAATAGAAAAATCAAGATATTATTTATTGCCCTATTTACCAAATGCTCAATTAGAATGCGCCCAGATGACTTTGCTCTGAGGTTGTAGATGTGCTGTAACAGATCTTGGCTTCTTTTAGCCAAGTTAATAATGGCCCTACTAGTTTCAAAATGAAAATGCTTCTCTGTTGAGAATTCTCCTGCCCTAAGACTGGATTTACTGTGCTATCTGAGGAAGAGACAGCTTTTCTCTTTAGAGTTCTTGCAATGTTAAGCATATCATGGATAACAATTCCTGCTTTCCAGCTACCTACTGTAGAGAGAAGATGGACACTCATAGATTACAGACAAAACCAACCTCCTTTCAGCCCATCCTTTCTCCTGCCAACAAAGCTAAGAGCCAAATACAGCAACAACTCTTTTGGGAAAGAGGATGAACCATTCTATTCTGAGTCAACCTAATGTTAGCTCAACATTATTTCTGTTCTCATGCTTCCCTGGATATCAGACTGAAGTAATTCTTCTGAACAGACAGCTTGGCCTTCAACATTTTGCTAACTTTTATAAACAAGACTCAAATTGCCCACATTTGAATTTGGTAACTTTAACAACTTAAATATAATAGAACTCTGCACAAAATACCTCATTTAGCCATTGTTTAGATAATGCTGATTACATGCAACCTTTCAGAACACATATCCATTATATGCTATGCCTCAGCCCCAAGCAGAATAGAGCAATATTCTTGACTTAAGAATACTGGGTGTGGAACAAATTGTAGGTTACATCTATTTCTCTTCCTGCCCAGAACTGGACTCTTGGATGTGGAACACACTGCCAGATGTTACACAAGAAAAATCCAAGGGAATCATCACACTAAAGATCAGGACCTGGACTTCCATTTCAATTATTGTATCTTCTCTTTACAAAATGCAGACAGGCAGCTGTTGTGTATAGGTATCATACACCCCAAAATATATTACAAGTCACATGAAAAAAAAACACACCACGAATTAGATTATTTGAAGTATAATACCTTGAAAAAGTTAAGTGTACAAATCAAAGTGGGTTTCTTTACAGAATTTCTTACTTGGAGTATGCGAGTAGCTTTCTGTTTATAGTCTGTCAGCTCCTGTTTTGCAGATTCTAGGTGGCTTTTAGCTACTTTTACTTGCTGCTGAAGCTCATCAGCTCTCCTTTTTTCATCTAAGTATTTTCTTTCTGCTGCAGTTATCCCTTCTGCCAAGCTCTGACGTTCTGCTTCCATTTTACTCAGACGAGTTGAAAACTCATTCTGTTAGCAATAAAGAAATAATATTTTGTGTTTAAACAGTCTCAACTTTAACCTAGACAGGAAAAAAAGTTTAAAAGCAACACCAAGACATACCCTGCATCTACCACCTCCAACTTTAAGATGCATTGGTGCTACATGGAAAGTAATGCTATTTGCTTAAGAAAATGCTAAATAACATCAGTAAAAATATGCATTACTTCTCCTCATCAGAATTAGTGAGGGAATAACAAGTTTCCTATTATTTACACTTATTTGATAAACAAAAATCTAGCTTTCCCTTCCAAAAAGTATTACCAAACATAGTCTGCCAAGTTTTGATGTACTTTTACTTTTACTGATTAAAATAATCCAACAATGTTGTGTAACAATATAGCATGGAAAATTACATTGATACTCATTTAGTTTTAAAATATTTTAACATTAAAGTTAGCACAAAAAAACCCCACAAAACCAACCAACAAAACAAAGCAGTAACATTATCAGCATTGATCCTCAAAAACTTGTAATCATGCAGCTTTCAAAGTAACATCTAAACTAGCATCATAGGGATACTCAGTGCAGCAGGGAGCACATCTTTCCAAGTACTTAGTATCCTGAACAGGAACTGAAGTCAAGGGGAAGAGAAAGGACTTGGAACCCCACAGCAGAGTCTAAAACTCTTCCTTACTCTTCATCTCTAACCTGCATTTGTTTGTAACTTTCTTGCTCTCTCTTGATTGCAGAGTCTGCATCACGAAGTCTCTCCTGAAGAGTCTGAAGGGCTTGATTTTGCAAACTGCTCCCTTCACTGTGGTCTTGTATTATCCTGAAAGGGTGATACATGAATTAATTGAAAAGTAAGAAATCTAAAAAAGTAAGAAATTTTCAGGTAGAAATAGGACTATGTGGTTTTCAGGCCAGCTTTGAAATGATACACTGTAAATTAAGTCAGAAGGGTGTTCACAGCTGTGGATAAGCAAATGTATTTTTCAAGACAAAAATATTTTTCTGGAGATCTTCAGGTTCAGGCCTCTGACACAAATAGAAATACTTGATACAAAATGGACTTCAAGAGCCAGGTGAGAATGGTCCCTATTTAATCCTCATTTGCCCTGTTCCCACTGCCAGCTGTGAGACAGCTGCTTCACAGCAAACTTCACACCTTGCATTTCAAATCCTGATACAATCCCTTTCCCTTTTAGTTGATTCACTTTTATTCTTAAAGAGACTAAATCACCTATCTTGAATTTTCAAACTTACTACTCAGTGGCCCAATTAAGAAGTACAAAAATCACACAAAAACCTTTACAAAATCTACTTATTTGCAGAATGAGGAAGGAAGAGAAGCTGGAGCACCTTGATTTTTCACTCTGCAGTGCTTCCAGGGCTGCTGTCCGAGCACTTAAGAGCTGATCTGCTTCTTGCAGCCGAACTTTGAGCACAGCTAGCTGGGAGTCCTTGGCACCAACTGCTTCTGTCAGATCATCAACTCGAGCCTGAAGTTCTCTAACCATCCTGTCACTCTTTGAATGGTCAACGTTCCACTTCTCAACCCTTTCCCGGGATTTGTTCAGCTCTGTAAAACAGGAATTTGCTTTGAAGCTTGGAAAAGGTCTTGGAAATGGTCAGGATGCACATCCCATTTCTTGAAGAAGGGAATTAAATATAACCAACACTGGATCTGATGAGTAACAAATGGCAGGCTGGCTGTCAGAGCACACTTGCAGGTCATCTCAAATGAGCATTTTGTTCTGTGCCACACTGCACATGACAAATTTGACCTGTCCCACCCCTTGCAATGGCCCACTGTCAAATACCCCTGTGAGTTTCCTTTGGAGGCTTCTGCATACAGCATCTAGTTCAACTATATGTGACAATAAATTCAACCTAAAAACCAGTAGTGTTACACCAGTGTTGAAATAATGCCTGAATGATTACAGAGGCTTCTGTTTATGATCAAACATCACATAGAAAACTTCAACAAAAATGAGAATTCTTAGTTACATGCCTATATATATATATATATAAAATAACAGGAGTTTGCTCAAGGTTTTACCATTTAAATGTTTAATTTATATACACATTTAACATTTGTCATTTAATTTGGCTTTGAAAGAGCTAGTGAAGTCATAGAAAAATACTAAATTTTATATGTTTACTGTCAGTTTCTAGGCATCAGAGAGTAGAGCCTACAGCCAGAAAGTAGTCAGATTTTTGAAGTATTTAAAGCACTTCACTAATTTTAAAATATTTTCAATAGGCAATAAAATGCAGAAGTATTTTAATACTGATAACATTTGCTAACCCTGTTTTAATAAGATACAGAATTTGGCACTAACTCTTTCACATCATTTTCATCAGCATTTGTGTTATCTTTATAACTGAACAAGCTTTTTAATTTCTCCCAGAGCATTCTTCTGAAAGAAAAACCCAATTTGCCTGGTATATCATATGTGCAAATGTAACCAGAAAGATTTAATTATAAACACAAATGACTAACACAGAAAAAGCATTGTTTTCTAATTCACTAGCTTGTTAGAATCATAGAATGTTAGGGGTTGGAAGGGACCTAGAAAGATCATCTAGTCCAACCCCCCTGCCAGAGCAGGGGCACCTAGACCAAGTCACCCAGGAACAGATCCAGGAGGGTTTGGAATGTCTTCAGAGAAGGAGACTCCACAACCTCCCTGGGCAGCCTGTTCCAGAGCTCTGTTAGGAATATGTTACAGCTGAGTTTCCAATCCATGGTACCTTCTTGTGTTTCTTTGGACCTCTGAATTAATGAAGCCATTTCTTGATTCAAAGACTGAACTTCGTTCCGCAGCAGCTGATTCTCCAGGCGAAGATTGGACAGCTCATGGGATTTGAAATCATCATTAGCTGACACACTAGGATTAGTCACTGCACTGGCTGAGGAATCCTTCATGCCCTCTCCTTGTGCTCCCAGGCCAGAATCTGAACTGTCTGAAGTTTCTGTACAGAAAGAAAGACAAAGGTTAGAACTAATCATGCATCTGTAAGTTGCCTTGATATGAACAATCATTCCTTAAATGCATAACAGTAATTAAAAAAGTCAGAATAGCTGATACTGAAACAGAACATGGAGCTGCTTCTCCCAAGGGAGTTGCACAAAAGAGAGGTCTCCTGTGCAGTAAAATGCATGATGCAGCATTTTTCTTAATCCTGCAAGACTACACATGGAAATGATATGACTTCTTATTCATTTCAAATTTAGGATTTCAAAACGTTAATACCTTTTCATGACTATGCTGCCCAGAGATGTCATCAGAAGCTGACAGAGTAACAGATTAAACACAGCATCTGCTAATAGGAAGTTTTAGTACCAGTTCATTCTGGTTTTCTGCTAAGCTTTTTATTTGGAGGATGTATATTTTATTTTAAAAAGCCAATCAGATGACTACACTTAGGCATTAGGACATCAAACCTAAATATGTAACTCTGCCACACAGTTCCATATTTTAGTTATCTTTAAGTAAAAGAGCATTTTAGAAACATTTCAGTCAAACAACATCCTACTGGTAATTCTGTACTAATTGTTTCAAAATACTTTTTCAAAAGCACTTTTACTATGAGAAATCCAGCTGCAGTGATTTGAAGCAAAGCATGATCTCTAATGACAAAATAGAAGGTAAATATACTTTGTTAAAACCCATCTGTCAATACAAACTGTAATCCTCTAGATTATAGGAACCAAAATACAGATTTTTCCATTTATTTTAAATCTTAGAAGCTCAATGAGAACAGGAACAAAACCCTTGTCTTCTGAACAATAGTCCTTTGCAGGGAAGGAGGAACCAACAGCCTTTCCCCATCATGTACAGACACAAGCAGCACTGTCCCAGACAGATCTGTAGCAGTCTTGCCTCCAGGCTGCAGACAGCAGTGTTAAGATAAAGCAACACAGCACAGCCAGCAAACCAGCAGGCAACACAGAACTACCACTTCTGAATTTACCACGTCCCAGATGAGTAACTGCTGAAAATTCAGGGAGGGAAACTGTATCTCATTTCAAACACAACTGCAGTTTGGCTGTCACAGCTTTATTTGCTTTGCCTTGACATCACCAACCAATCCACTCCACCCTCATTGTTACCACAACAACAGTTGCTCACCCAGAGCCCAGGGAGTTGGGGCAGACAATACTGAGAATCACACTGACAAGTAGCAGCAGTGACAGCAACATGTGCCCTCCTTTTGATCCATTTACACAATTTATCAGACAATTTACCCTCATTCCTTCAGAAAACTCAAAAAAAAAAAAAGCTTTATCTATCTAGCTCTCTCATGCCTGTAGCTCTACAGCAGTGCATATGCTTCTACATGGGAATGTCTGGGGGCTGATGCAAGGCTGGGTCATAACTCAGGGAGGTCCAGGTGAGCAGTAGAAATGAGGTAGATCAAGAGCACAAAAGACTTAGGTTTTAATTATGCAGCTTGTCAAATTAGCATGGTACCTAAGATCAAACCTGTGGTGAAAAAGTGTTAAGGACCCTGCTGTACTCCACACATTTGACATACTCCTATTACTAAATGTTTCATGAAGTGACAGTAAATTTATTATCTAGCCTTATGCTAGACATACTTGGGTGTTAAGTATCTCTAGGTTCAATACTATTTAACTACCATTGCCTTGGCTCCTGGTGGAATTCTCTTCAGTAGTTTTTGCACTCTGTGTACTGGTAGACACAGAACTAATGCTTGAAGTCCGAGAGTGATTTTGCAGAACAGGTGCCTTGCTCTTCTCTTTTTTAGAGTCCATCCTTCCATTAGGTTCTTTCTCTGAACTGTTGAGAAAATCAAACAGCAGCTCATCATCAGGTTCTGACTTTTTTCTTCTCACAAAATGTGAGGCAGCTCTGGGTGTGGAAACATTTTCTATTGGAGAAGCAGCCTCAGGAGACATCCTACGTGCTGGTTTCACATTTGCTGTTCCTGCTAGGACTGTGGCTTTCTGGTGTTTAATATTATCAGCTGCTGAGGAGATGTAGGCTGCTTTGGATGATGTCTGATATTTCAGCTCCCCAGTATGCTGGTGCATCTCAGAGTATTCATCAGCAGAGTCCACATTCTTATTATCATAAACTGCACTGCTTGCTGGGTCTCTTTTGTTCAGAGCTGATGCAGCTCCTTGATCAACTCTGTTGAGCAGATCCTCTGCTTTTCCAGCAAGATCAGCAAACCAAGACATGATGGAAGTTTGTTGATGAACTTTATAAATTTCAGGACCATATGCTGCAAAAGACATAGAATGATTACAAATCTGACTGGTGTTGATAAAGTGCAAGATACCTAAACAACTGTCACATTAACCTTAGTGATGTATATTTTAATACCGTTCTCCTACTCATGTTATTTCTGTTTTGTCAACTAATGGAAATAAACCTGTTTCTGAGGAAAACACACAAAACCAAGGCTTAGTAAACAGAACACAGCATTTGTTTCTGGCATGAACACCTGCTAAAGAGCATCCAGCCTGCTAGCCAAATAACAGAAAATGGTCTCCTTGCACCTGACAAAGGCCAAACTCCTTTGGAGACTTGCCCTGGTGGTTATTACAGGAACAGAGAACAGCAACACCTTAGATGTTTAGCCTGTTGCTACATCATCTGGGGCAGACAGAGGAACTTTTCCCCCAAAAGCTTTGCAGCCTGATGTTCTGTGAAACCACCCTGAGGGCCAGGTGCCTGTTTTCACTTGCACCAAGGGCCTCCATGAGCACAGAGGTGCCATGTGCCTCTATCCCTGCTCCCTGGCAGGGCTGCTCCACCCCAGGGCAGGACACTGGAGGGTCCCTTGGCCAAGCGCACCCGCAGGTGCTCGTGTGAAGGGCAGAGGCCGGCAAGGGCAGGCGGGAGGGCGATGCTCAGGGAGGGCGATGCTCAGGGAGGGCGATGCTCAGGGAGGGCGATGCTCAGGGAGGGCGATGCTCAGGGCGGTCCCTCTGCCCTCGCTTCCCGCCCCC
>JANHGL010003020.1:25379-49968 GCA_024611195.1 Ceyx melanurus | reverse complement strand
CTCAGTCTCCTCTTCTCCAGGCTAAAGAGCCCCAGCTCTCTCAGCCTCTTCTCATAAGGGAGATGCTCCACTCCCTTCAGCAGCTTGGTGGCCCTGCACTGCCAGTAGTTCTCTGTCTTTCTTGAACTGGGATGCTCTGTCCTTCAGCCAGTTCCCAATCCACCTCACTGCACCATGACTCAATCCACACTTCTCAAGCTTGGCTGTGAAGATCCCATAGGAGACAGTATGGAAAGCCTTGCTGAAGTCAAGGAATACCACATCCACTGCCCTCCCCTCATCCATCTACTTATATAATCATAAAAGGCTCTCAGATTAGACAAGCATGATTTCCCCTTATGGAATCCATGTTGACTACTTGTGATAAGGCTCCTTTCCTCCAGATGCTGAGAGATGGCAGCAAGGACAAGTTGTTCCATCACCTTTCCAGGGATGGAGGTGAGGCTGATGGGCCGGTAGTTACCCGGGTCCTCCTTTTTGCCCTTTTTGAAGACTGGGGCAACATTGGCCTTTCTCCAGTCCTCAGGCACCTCTCCTGTTCTCCAGGACCTTTCAGAGATTATGGAGAGTGGCCTGGCAGTGACCTCTGCATCTCCCTCATTACTCATGGGTGTATCCCATCAGGGCCCATAGACTTGTGGATGTCCAGGTTGCTCAGCTGGTCTCTAACCCAAGCCTCTTCAACTGAGGAAAGAACTTCCTCCCTCCAGACTTCATCTGTGGTCTTGGAGACCTGGGACTCCTGGTAGCTGCCTTAGGAGTAAAGACTGAGGAGACAGTGGCATTCAGTAACTCAGCCTTCTCTCTGTCCTCAGTCTCCAGGGCACCCACTTCATCCAGCAGTGGGCCCACACTGCCTTTAGGCTTCTTTTTGCCTCCAGTATACTTGTAGAAGCTTTTCTTGTTGTCCTTGACCTCCCTCAGTGGGAGTCAGGGTACTGAATGCAGCAGAACCATGATTTCACCTGTGTTTCTGGTCTAATTTAATTTCAGTTCTTCCTACTACATTATAAAATTTATCTTACCTGTGAAAACGTTGAAAATGAAGAAACACTGGTTTAGCCAATTCATAAAGTGTATATGTATTTATCCAAGTAGTTAATGCAAAACCAGTATAACTTCCACATGGATTTATACAAGGTTTCAAGGGAAGAAGAGATTTTTCCTTGCTTTTTGAAAAGCTAGAAAGGATGTCTCCTCTGGCACAGATTTCCTATTAAATTACTCCCTATACACACTTCTCACATATGTAAAATACTGAATTACTAAATTAACTGGAAAATGAGGTTTTGTACTTCTGAGAAATACTGTTCAACATTTACCCTTTGGTTTCAAATAAAAGATTATATTGCACTCAGAACTAATTTTGCCATGTGAAAACAACATGAGTGTTTAGTCAGTTTCTGGGAAAATATAGACAACCTTGATTTGTAATATTAACTTGTATTTTCTAGTGTGATGCCAAACTGGAGCAGCTTCAGCATCTTCTTCAAAATTAATTTTCTTTTGATAAGGTGAGAAAAAGATTGGGAAAGAATGCAAAGTAAAAGATTTTAAAAAAAATCATAATTCCCATACCACATCTTCTTATGGCATAAATCCTTGTTGATGCTCACTGATTATAGAAACATTTCAGTCAGGAGTTGCACAGTTGACTTGATAAAAAGGGAATTTAGTCAAACTGTAAATACACTTTCAAGCTTAAAAAGTGCAAATCAATTTGTTTCTGATCATGTATTTATGTTCCTAATGGCTGTTAAGCTCTAACTATCTGTGGCACAGATAGGGAGTACACTCAACTACATCTGTTGAAGGGGTAAAATAAGGAGCAGAGCTGCACAAATTCTTTTTCATTCCTATCACTGTGGATGTGAAATTCTTGATTCTACCTTGTCACAACCAGAAGGGTTGTTTTACATCTTCAGAAATGCATGTGAAGATCTACAACTGTGCTGAACACTTAGACTTTGAGAAATAGTATTTCTTAAAGGGCAAATACTTTATATATATAGGGAGAAGTCTAACAGTTTGTGTGTCAGGAGCCATCAGCATCATTCTGATTGTCCCCTCTCATCTTTTTGTGATTCAGCAGTCTCAGAAACTTGGTCCTTAGTCTGTTGCCCTTTCTGTAGCATCTCTTGGGTCTTGGTGGTGGTGAATTTTCCTAGCACCCCAGTGAGTTAACAGGAGTTGTGTGCCATTGTCTCTGGGTGCTTTCAGCTTGTGGCTAATGCAGTGTAACCTGAGTTAGTCTTTAAAGAGAGGATCTGTTTCTATACCCAGGATTTCACCTTGACCTTTATTTACCCTCTTGTTATGAGGACTTCATGAAGGCATGTGTGTTTTACCACAACAAAAACCTTTGTTGCATTTCAATATAATAAAAGCTATTTAGGCAATAGTATTTTCTGTTTGGGGAAAACAATTTTAATTCTCAAGTCTATGTATCAGCTTTTTAATGTAATAATTATTACATATAATTAATAAACAATTATTTGGGCTAATATATTGCATGTAGGAGAGATTGCCTAGGCATTCTCTCTTAGCCTGAGCTCTTAGAGCCTCTGGTTATATTCAAGATGGGCACATCCTGGCATATGAATAGTCATAAACTGCAAAAACCATCAATGAATGCATAGGGGAACATAGCAGTTGGTTTACTGGTGGAAGAAAGCTTGGCTCAAATATAAGAGTTACACAAAAAACTTACACGTTTCTCAGTTCTTCAGCACTTTCGAAAGTACTGTTTTAACTGTGTCAGGTTATGGGACAATGAAATTTGGTGGGTTGTTTTTTTTTTTTCCTTCAGCATTTTTTGTTGTTGCATGGAGCTGAATTGAATAGATTCTGAGCTGGTGGGGTACTCTTGAGGAAATCTTTGTATTATTCAAGTTGTACATTTTGTTAAGGATGACCTCGGGATGTTTTCTGTTCTGGTTACATGGTTGATAAGTGTGGTGAGGTTTTTTGGTTTTGTTTAAGGAATCAGTGGTGCTTTAATTCTTTTTAAGGAAGTGGAAGAAATGAGGTGAATTGTGGCAGAGCTGGTTAGGAGACTCTTACTATTTAACTTTCTGAGGACCAAGAGGATAATTTTCTATTACTTTTTGCATCTGACTGCATGTTGTCTTCTGTAATTAGACAGTAGGAAATAGGGCTATTATAAGAAACCACTTCATCAGTGTACTTTCTTACTGTCTGAAGTGTCTTGGCTGACTTAAATCTTCATTAAAATGAAGGAATTAATGTGGTGCTAGCTGGAGACTTAACTGTATGAGATTGTAAGATGGTAGAAGCAGTCTAAGTAAGACACTTGCAGCTTACCATGGCTGCAGGGAGTCGTGTCACAGAATTTGTGACAGATGTTGTTAGATCACCATAGGCTTTCTAGATTATCTGGACTGATTTGTTCAGGTCACCTGCTGGCCATGTGGAGGGGCAGATGAGACTATCTGAATAACTGGTACTGGGTGACAGAGCTTTCCACGAGTACTTTCAGCAAATTACTTGAACATTTTGCATGGCCTGGAGATTGTAAATAAATTCAACAACCACAGTGCTGTGTGGGAATAAAAGTAATTGTTGATTGTTCATCTAATTTGACTTCTAATGGGTGATTTCTTCCATTTGGTTGGTTGGTTTTGGTTTTTTCCTCCCTGGCATGTATTACAGAATTAATCTTAAATCAAGGCTATTTTAAAGAGCATAATTTCTAATTTCTTAGCTGTTTCATGAGAAAATGGAGATTTACTTGGATGGCAGTATGATTTTTAGTAGATTGGTTGGTTCTGGCACTTTGACTTTGCACAATTGGTTGGAGAAAGATTAACTTGGAAAAAACTGATGTGCTATAGAGCCAGCTGAGCAAAGTGTGTATCACTCATTTTTGATATATTGTTCATGCAGATCTAGTGCAAATCTTCCCTATCACCTGCAGAACAACTTACCTGTAAGTTTTAGTATGGCAGGAGCTCACCTAGTTATCTTGCTTGCTTCATTGCAGTTCTTTTGGTTTCTGAAATGGAGAGGTTAAGTGTTAGCATGAGCATGTGGGTCTTGGCTATGATTGGCCACTATACCTTCTGTACCTTTAATTCTGTGCCAAGCCTTTGTTTTGGTTATCTCCTTTATGGAGTATGAATTTCCTTGTAGCATAGTGTTTGAGAATACCATTTTACTTTGTTGTTTTCCAAACGTCCTTCTCTGGTGAACAAACCCACCACTGTACAGGGAGCTGGATAGCTTGAAAGATATATAACATTGTTTTATCTGCCCTGGAAAGTCAGAGCTCTGTTTACTGAAAACACAGAGGAACTCAGCCCCTCCAGAGTTCCAGCAGCAGTGGACTTTGAGGTAACATAATTTGAGAACACATGCTGCTGAACTCTGAATGGAGAGGGTTGGGAAAGGGAAACCTACAACCCATGTCTATTAAGAAATGATACCTAATTCTTAGAGTGGCAGAGTTTTTCTATGTGGAAAACCTGAAAACACTGATGACAAGATTCCCTGAGTTGCTAAGGTGCTGCACAAGTGCTTGTATGAATAGCTCCAACAGTTTCAGCTGGGCTGAAAAACAACTGGTTTTTCAAAACAGCTTCCCCACCCTCCCCCCCAAAACTAAACAAACCCAAAATGTATTATTCTGAAAAGTAGGTAACTTAATGTGTAGGTAGGATTTTTGAGTTATCTCCATCATACCTCTGTGCTGGGATGATCTGGCTCCAAAGGAGCTGGTGAACTAACTTAACAGCTCACTGCAGCTGAAAGGAGTTTCTGTTCCCATTACTGATCTTGTGCCAGAACTGATGTGCATCAGGCCCCTGCAGAAGCCCTTTAGCCTCACTAATATGGCCATGTTACTGAGTTAAAGCAGCTCACAGAAGACTCTGACAAGTTCCAGATCCAGTGTTGAGAGATGAATGTGACTGAGCAGAGGAGGAATAAATGGCAAGGAGGTAGCAGGGAGAGACACCTCTCTCCTTTCCCTTTTATTGTCATCTGCTGCTTGTCTCCTTATTTCAAGGAGAAATAAATACAAAAACAAGCAAAACCAAACAGTTATGACTCACAGCACATGTTTTCTTCTCTCCCTGTCAGTGTGAGGGCTTCACTGTTGAGTACAGCTGCATACAGCACAGTAAATCTAACCAGAAAACAGACAGCAAATGCTAAACCTCACACTGTGGAATATGACATAACTATGTTGTGATCCTTGTGTATCAGTCCTTGGCTGCATTGCAATTTGTCAGGGAATCATGGAGAGTGTAGTATTGCCCTCCAAGTTAATATCATTGTCCACTTCACTGTTTGGAAGGGCTGGATGTGAATTGCTTCAAGAGGCCATCAGAGAAAACCTTCATGGGTTTTTCTCTGGCTTCTTCAGCTTCCCAAGATAGCCTTTTCAGGAAAAGGTAGACATTATGTGCTTAGAGATATAAAACAACAACAAAAAACCCATGGGAAGACATCATTGTAATTCCCTGGCTAGTGATTGGTGGTGTTTGTCTAGTTTCATGCTAGTGAGGTAGCTCTGTGATTGGGAACTCTCTTCCCCATCTGTATTTTGTTTGGTCCCTCCCTGAAAAAAAATTAACCTTAACTCAAAAGTTCCATGCTTAGACTTGGATTGATGACCTTATGAATTTGGAAGACAAATGTATAGACAAATGTCCAATCATGCAGTTTTAATAACTTCTGCTCAGGAAGAACTTCCAAGTAGTCTTGTTTGTAACTTCTTATTCTTTGATACTGTGGCTACTCTCTAAAGATGGAGTGTTTGGAAATAGTAGAGATAGTCTGAACATAGCAGCATGAGGAAGTATAATGATCAAATTATCTGCTGTCATCAGTTACAAACATTTTACCATGAGGTCATTAATATCCTTAGAGTCACAGTTCAAGTAGATCACAATTTACAATCATTTTTCTGGTGTTGGATGGAAATTTTTGTCTTCAGGATTTCCTCCTGTCACACCTGATGAAGAATTGGCTTTCTCTGGATGCCTAAAATCTCATTTCACCTTCCCAAGGACCTCAGATCAGTTTACAAAGCTTTCAAAGAATGTAATAGTGGATTTAAAGAGTTTCTTAAGTCATGCTTCTGTTGAGCAGCCTCTACAAAATAAGAGAGCATGAGGACAGGTAATGCTGATAGAACAGCACTGGCTTTACTGTTACCTGATTTCTTACTGTGGTTGCACATCATGTTCCTCTCTTGCTGATGTCTCTATTTTATGCTTCCCCTCATGAGTATAGAAAAATAGATGTGTGTGTGGAAGAAAATACTTCCTTTGGACTTGCTTTTAAATAAGGGTAACAAAACAGATTTATGGGCATGTTTTGCATGTGAGGAAAGATGTCTAACTGAGATCAGATTGCTAATGAAATGGGCTGGTGATGCATGGCAGGGGAGATAGGATCTCAGTTACCTTAATAATCTAAAGTGGCTCATGCAGGGATTTCTTTGATATTCTAGGGAAGTAATAAGTGACTTGATTTTTTTGTCTGTATTCGTGTTACTTATTTTAAACTTAAATCTCCAGTCTGTTTTAACCACTGTTAGTTATTCAGATGCCATGTGCTGGCTTCTGAAACTTTAATTAAATAACATTAATTTTTGTTAATGATTCTTTATTCCATTGAAAATCAGCTAAATAAATGAGCTGTGCCTCAGGGCTGGGCTTTTGTAACTTGGGCTGCAGTTCCATGTGTAGTGAGGAAAAATGAGGGCAGGTTTGATTCCTGTTGGGAGTCTGGCTGGCAGCTTGGGGCTAGTGTCAAAAAGCTGTCCTCCCTGTGTCAGCTCCTTAAATGAGGGGTTTGGGATTTGTGTCCTCAGCATGTCACTGTTATTGCTTTGTTGCTATGATACAGTACTTCCTCATGCTGTAGAATATTAGATCTCAGCTGAAATGTTACGTAACTCACAAATGTTTTTACAGCTGATGTTCATTACTTTGCAGTGCAACAATTCACCTCTTTGTGGTTATCTGAGTGCACGAAGCATCTTGCAAGATTTTTATTGGAGAGAAAAATGATTGAAATTGCAGAATGAACCTTCAAAAAGTCTGAATTGTGCTTTTATTGCTGTTTTTTTCAAAAGCTCACTGAAGTTGTTCTGCTCAGTTAATAGGATCATAACTGTCTGCTGGGGAAAGGGAATACAATGCAGTGTCCTGGTGTTGAGCCTTTCAGGGCAGAGCAAGCAGCTGGGATGACACTGGAGGAGTTTCAGTCCATTTTACCAATTACTTTTTGCTTATGGAAACAAAAAAATTCAGTTAATTGCTGAATATGAAAACCACTGTCGACTGTTGTTGTTCCAGCCACTAAATGGATAGTGTTCTGATAAGAAACTAGAGGAACTGACAATATCAAAGAGTATTTGAGTTGTTAAACTTCCAAACTGAAGTTTGCTTAATTAGAATAAATCAAATCTAATAAAGAGAAGCAAGAGATCTCTGTGATTTGTTAATATTTTCGAGTGAGACTTAAGTTTTTCAGTAGTCTGTGTTAAAAGGCAGTTGTCTTTTTCTTGTCCTGATAATCCCCTCATGGAACAGTAGTGCTAATATCAATTAGCAGTGAATGAATGAAGCCAAGGGACTATAGACAGGTCTTGAAAATTCTCCAGAGCATTCTTTATTTGCAGATAAAATTGGAAATATAAATTTTTTTGACCAGAGCGAATGAAATCCCAACTGATGGATGGATGAGTTGTTAGTGTAATGGCTTAGAACCCCAAGAATCACATGAAAACAAGAATGAAAGGCACATTAAGCCAATGTGCCAGTTAAAACCTTGGCTGCTTTTGTTGTGATTGTGCAATTCTTGAACAGTTACAGTATTTTAAGGATGTATGACATTTTTGAAGTGCACTGTACTTAATCCATCATTTTTAGAGCTCATGTGAGGTACTGATGGAGGAATTTTTATCACTTTAAAGAGAAACTACACTCTAAAATGAAAATACCAAGTCATAGCTAAACATGTTGTCTTGATAGACCAAAAAAGCTGGAAAACCTTACGTGGCTAAGCTTGTAATAAATCATTTAGACCAAAGCCTAAAAATCAAGATTGATCTTTTTGAAATATTGGAGTTGCTTCTTAAGAGAAACAGTCATCACATGATGTCAAAAGTATGTGAAGAATTTTGCATTGGGGTAAAAAGACAAGGTTCCTTCAAAGCAGATTTGACAGCTTTTAAGCAGGTTATATAATAAGGGATTAGGGAACAGAATGAGACAAATCGGATGAATGGAAGGCTAGCATGATGCTCTGCTTCTGTGCAGGACTTCTGCTGAGGGACAGTTGGTGCTTGCTTATTTCTGTGTATTTCAAACAAAGTTAATTCAGGAACTCACTTTGTGTAAGAAAAAAAAAAAGAAAAAAATTAACATGTGGCAGTACAGATATTTTCTTGTATGAAACACAATTTGTGTCTTTATTGTAACATGGCTGAACAGGTATTCTCAGTTTTGACAGTATTGCTTGTGAATTTGCTGGCTATAAAGCTAACTCTTCCACATAAAAAAAAATCCCTGATAGCTATGCAAATATCACCCATAAAAATAGAAATCCTGAGGTTCCTTCTATAGACCTAAATGTCAGTTTTGTTTTTGTTTTTTTTTTTCCTCCTTTTCCAGATGCCACCTTCAATGAACAGCAAGATCTATTCTGTCAGAAGTTGCAGCAGTGTTGTGTACTCTTTGACTTCATGGACTCTGTTTCAGACCTGAAAAGCAAAGAAATTAAGAGAGCAACACTGAATGAACTGGTTGAATATGTTTCAACAAACCGTGGGGTGATTGTTGAATCAGCTTATGCTGACATAGTGAAAATGGTGAGTAGAATGCTTTTCTGTATTTTGAATTTTAACAAAATAAATGAATCTGTTTCCAACTCTTAATTTTTTAACTCTGGTTATTCCAGGCCCTTGGTTATTCTACCCATACAATACAATATAATTAGTAACTTGGCTTATAAGATTGTTTAGAAAGCTAGTAAAAACAACCAACCAACTTGTAAGTTGTAATGATGAGCTGAAATATGATGCATTCAGGTTAATTAAGATGAAAGAACTGGTATACTGCAGAGGCTTGCAGTCTGGGGAAGCTTTGAAGCTGTTCCCATTCAGGAAATGGCAACGTTTTGGTTCTGTCTGGTTTTGTTTATTTAAGAATGGTAGTGGGGTGATGAGCTAAGTTTTTTCTGGTTGGTGGAGTGAATAGAAGGACTTACTGGTGTAAGAAAGCAGCTCTACTTTGTAAATACATGATGTGGCTGTTACTGTTTTGCCCTTGGAGAGCTGGGCTAGAGTCCTCAAAGTTGTTTGCTGAGTTGTAAACCATGGCATGACTTGTAGTGTGCAATTGCTTGTTGAATAAGCACCAGAGTATTTGTGCTCATTGTCTGCTGCCTCCCCCAGGTCTTTATAAAGCAGTTTTCAACACTATGTAAGTGATGTTTTAGAGATGCCCATGCTGGGTGTACAGGGAACCCAGCTGAAGGACATTTGACAATAATCAGAAATACTTGTCAATTGCTTTTTGTAGAAAATGGAAAAGGTTTGATTTTGGTTTAGTTTGTTTGGGTTGGGTTTTTTTTTTTTGGTCATTGTTTTGCTTGTCAAAAAAGTGTTTTGGTTTGGTGCCTGTGAATTTAGACTGCTGGTTCTCTAAACTCCAGCTAAGTTTACGTAGGCAAAGGTCTGAATGAAAAAGTAGCTTCTGCAAATGTAAGCAGACTAGTCCAAACACATGGCCTGTGAATTCTGAAGTTTTCTATACAGTGAAAGCTGAAGGCTTTGTTTGTTTATTGTAAGTTGTGTGGGTAGTTTTATGTTTGGTTGGTTTGTTTTTTTTTTAATTTGTTTGTTTTCTGTGAGCAGCTGATCTGGAAGATCAGATCTTTAATATCAGAATAGATCTTTAATATCAATAAGCATAGAAATCGTGCTGTTACACTGAAGGACTTATGATTATTTGAAACCCTTTGAATCATTTCCAACATGCGCTTGTTCTGTTTTACACAAGACCAAGGATATGGGGGAATATGAGGTGGGGGGATGTTTGTATAGTTTTCTTTTTAGTGGACCTAAATGTGTTTTACACAAGAAGAGAAGGGACAGAGCGTGTTTCCTACTACTTTGGCCTTTTTTTTTTTGCTGGTGGCAACAAGCTTGAGTCCTTGCAATATTTCCTTACTCTGTAGGCCCTCTATAGCCTCTTCTTTGAAGGAAGAGTATACTAACTAGCCTGTCATACTTGTTGAAGGAAGACTTTCTTTTATATTAGGGTTGTTTTCTTTTCTTGGAGATAAGGTGGTGTTGAGCTGTTCTTTTTGAGGTCATTGTTACTGTGCAAATAATTGAGTTTTGTGGCTGCTTGTGTTCCCTTCCATGACAAATTTCCATCTCTTTTTCTCCCCTAAAATGAGAGAAAATGAAGAAGGCCTTAAATGCTCAGTGTGAGCTTTTTCAGAGCTTGAGACAAAAGATCCCTCCAAGCCTGAATAGTATTTCTAGTCTCCTTGGCAACTGGCAGCAGAAAGGTCTTTGCTGTGAATTAGGACGAAGCTCAGAAAGAACTCTGGATGGGCCTTCCAAAAAACATGTGTGTCAGGCTTGAGGCCTTTCTTTGTAGCAAAACTTCTATAACATTTAAACATTTTATTTTAATTATTTTTTTTTACACTGTTCGGTGTAACTACATTAAAAGAAAAAGCATTCTGAGTTTTTTGCAGAATTTGAAAGATACTTTTTTTTTTTTGGGACACACACACAAAAAATCAAGTAGAAATTAGCCTTAATGAAACCCATCTGACTGGTAGTAAAGGATGAGCAGGCTACAAAAATTCCCTGAGAAAAGCCAGAGTGGCATCAGTGACAGAAGTGGACCCAGTTTCTTTCCAAAGCCCTTTGTTTTTCCATAGACCTGGGACACCTTTCCTTCAGCTTGCAGAGGAATCTGCCCAGTTTCCCTTTCCTTGGGGAGTATGTGTACAATAAGGGACTTCTGGTTGCTCGGGTTGGTTTGGTTTTGTGTTAATAAAATATAATTGCTGTATCTTAATACCTTAACATCGACATTCATCATGTGAGTTGCCACTTTTACAAAACTTTCTGAGATTTCATTTAGAAAACTAATGTTCAGTTCCTCTGGAAATCTATTTACCTGCAAAATCCTTTTATGAGAAGTATTTCTCAAGTCCCAGTTTGGGGATAAGACCTCCCTTTTCATGGAAAAGAGATATTTTAAATAATATGAGAGAATATGGAAAATAATTTGCCTATAGCTAAAACAATGGGGATTTTAAACACATTTTCCATCAGTACTATGAGCAAGACATTAGAGATAAGCAAATGAGACAGGAAGCAGAAGTATTTCAAACATAATGAAGTAAATTAATTCTTTGGAGAGACAGGCTAGTACATAAAAATAGTACACAGCTTATTCTAAGTGTCATGTTCTCAGGAGAACAGCAATGCTTTTACAACTGCCAGATACTCTGAAAATGGTAACATCAGTTTTCAAAAGCTCTGGCTGAGAGGTTTGCTGTTGTTCTGGTACAGACATCTATTTGGAAGTCAGTACCTTTGTTTTGCACTTTTTTCAAGACCTATAACCAGAAGCCTTGTAAGCAAAGGTAGAGAAGGCTTTTTGGACACCAGTTTGTATGTTGGATTTTTTTTTTCAATAGCTAATACAGTAGACAGTGTCAAATAACAGAACCAGCATTGTAATCCTGGCTTTTGGGATTGGTTAAAATTCACAATCTCTGACTCCTTTTCTCCCCTGGAGCCAGTTTTTCATGCTCCATAACCCCAAGTGTCTTGGGTTTACAACGTGAAAAAGCAACTCTGCTGTTGGGTTTGGGTTTGGGTGCTTTGTCCTGCTGTACAGCCTTGGAAACTGCCATGGTGCTCATCCTTAAAGAGAACACTGGCACCTTCAAACCCCTTGGAGACCCCCTGGGAGCTGTGCAGTAGTGTTTGCTGCAGACAGACAAACATTTTCTTTTGTGTTTAGTAGGATGGAGTGAGCAGCAGCTGTTTGAAACACATTTGTTTGAAAAGGCTGGAGAATCTGAAAGATGATTGGAAAAGTTGGGCTAAACATGTTCTGGAAAAAACCAGTAGGAAATGCAGAATTGAAATGAACTTGATCCAGTATATTCCATTTGGCAGAAGATATTACAAATTGATTTGATATTATCTTTATCACACTTAAAGTAACTGAGTTTCTTAATATTTTCACTGTTAAATCCAGAAGTTAGCATTATATTGTATTGTACAGAAATATATGTTTATGTATTTCTGATTTGACAAAACCTTGAAACCTCTTGAAATTGCAGATGAAAAATCTTAAACAGTTCTTCATCTCTTACTTGAAGATGAGAAATATCTTGAAATCAAGTTAGTGAAGAACTCTAAAGTTATTGTCTGCCTTACATGTGAAGAGAGTTCTGTTTAAATCATAATTGATTCATCCTACTTTATTTGTTGGTAATACAAACTTCAGATCTTGGAGTCACATAGTTGAAAATAGGTCTTCATAAGGATAAACTGAAATTTTCTCTGAAACCAAGAAAGTTAAAAAAAGATTAATATGACTGTGTCTAGCTACAAACTGGCAAGCCAGTTAAGACAAATTTACCTTATTATTTTCATTGGCCTGTTGCAGACTTTTGGCTGTTTGGATTTAATGATACTAAAAAACAAAGAATTTTTTTTTCTTATTTATTTGTTCATTCATTCAATTATTTATTTATTTATCCTTTTTTTTGTTGTTGTTTCATGTAGTTGTAGGATAAAAGCAGTACCTTGTTGAGTGTGATCTGTGGAAACATTAACCAAAATGGCACAAAGGATTTTATTTCTTTTTCTCTTGCAGATTAGTTCTAATATTTTCAGAACACTTCCACCTAGTGATAACCCAGATTTTGATCCAGAAGAAGATGAACCAACTCTTGAAGCCTCATGGCCCCACATACAGGTATGGGATTTGTTTATTTTCAGGCCTTCTTGTAAGGCAAGACCTGTCAGTGGATACTTCAGCAATTTTGTGCCTTTGGTAAGAATGTCAAAATTGCTTTTATAATACAGTGGAGTTTTTATACTTGGAAGGGGAAAAAATTGCTCCTTTTCTTAATGTCATTAAATAAGGGCAGAATGTAAGTCTTCCAAATTGCTGAGATATATTTTTTGTGATTTGTGTTAAAATGGCAGGACTGCACTGTTGAAGTGTGGCATATGTGTGTCTTGATTACCTAAAATACCCATCTATTTTTACATCTTTTACATAAGAGGTTTGTTTTCTGCACTTGAGCAACTTTTTTGTACAGTATCAATAAAATCCAAGTGAATGTTAACACTTGGGTTTCGTGTGACAGTAAAAGTGAGTTGATTTGCCTTTTGAGAAGGAAACAGATATTGCCTCATTCTTCCCACCCTCTTCCCTCCCTTCATGCAAAAAAAGTGACAATATAGGCATTGTTTGGGAACAGTTGCTTAATTATTCTATTGTTGCCCTCCTGTGCCAATCTCGTGGGGTTTCTAGCACTGCTGTAGCTATCACGTGGTTGACTTGCAACAGGGCTGAATATTTGTTTTGAAATTAACTGTTAAAAGCTTAACAAATGGCAAGAACCTGTAATCATGCAACTTCCTAGCTAGTAGCTTCTTGCTGATTTTTTTCAGCAGCAGGATCTGTTAAATAAAAAGCACACAGCAACTCCTAGTAGTGAGTAGATGAACAGATACTGCACGTTTCATCAGGGTGAGTGTGCAAGGACTGTGCAAATCTCTCTTACAGTCAGATGCTTCTACTACTGACTGCAGAGTGCCCCTGTGTCTCAGGAGTAAAATCTGTAAATGTTAGCTCAGTTCACTTCAGGTCATGAGTAAACTCTGCTTCTTTTTATAGAAGAAGACTTGTGGTTTCTGTGACCAGTTCACTTCTGTTTTAGGCTTGTCTAAGATAAATGGAAAGAGGTTTAGAGCCTGTGGTATTACTGTGGTATTACAGCTTTTTCCTTTGCCTTTTTCTAAATGGATTTTGGCCAGGCTGTCTGATTATTGATTATGGATTTCCCTCTTCTGCATCAGTTATTCATCCCATCCTTGGAATAGATTGCTCACTGCAGCATAATGGAAACAGGTTTTTTCCTCTCCTTTATTTTAAACTTCCTGTGCAACTGGATGGCAGAAGACAGAGTTTGATAACTTAGTAATTGCCCTTCAGGAGCCCAGAGCTGCTGGAAGCATCAAGTTCTGTTTATGGAGGAAGTGTGTGTGCACACCCATTCCCCTGCTCCATATCAAAACTCAGTATTAGTTTGGGTTTGTAGTCTAAAGGCTGCCTGGGGGAGTGGGTGGATATTTTGCTGGCTGTGATTTCTGATTGCTCAGTTACAAACTGAGCATTCTGTCCTGGTCTGGCAGTTAGGTAGCCAGAAAAAAACCAATAATCTTCTGAATCTCTTCCCTGGTTGAATCTGTTGGCATTTGTCTGTAAAAATAACATCATAGATAATGACTAAAAATAACAACATAGATAATTTTGCAAACATGAGGGTGCAGGAGAAGGGAGAGGCTGACTACCCAGAAAGGACCATGGTAGTTTGCTTCTTGAAATGCCTTGCTTAAAGCTTCATGAATTGTGATGTTTTGTTTTCTTGGTTTTGGGTCATTTTGGGGTTGGTTTTTTTGGTAGATGGTTTTGTTTTATTTGTTTTTTTCCAATATTGTGTGATCACCTAAGCAGCAATCACACACACAATGGTTATTCTTTGTTGTGGTCACTGACAGAAATATTTAATATAGAACTTATTACAGAGATATTTAATGACATTTAATTCAAAAATTAATCCCAATGAAGGCTCCCTGCAGCCTTAGATTTCCCATTTAATAAAAGCCACTTAGCAATGTATCTAACATTCTGTGATTCATTCCACTTTTTCATATTACTTTTATTTTTGGAGTTTGCAGCTGGAACTTAATTTCAGGAACACTTAGTTAGCAGATGTTTCTTTATCTATTTAAGGAATTATTTGATGTTAGAGCACTTAATTTTACCCACAGTGTTGCTGTGTTTAACTTATTCCTACATAATAAATTCTTAATATAGTAGGAAATGTGAATATATGTAATACTTAGAATTTGGTTTTTGTCCAATAGTGACACTTTAGAATATTTATTAATCTGGGAATTGGTCTTCATGCTACTTTAATTATTTCAGTAAATTCTGATAGTGTCTGTGATTACACAGTTGATATGTTAGACATCAATTTCCATTTGTACCTTTGAAACATGGAAATAAATAGAACTTAATGGTCTGGTTGGGGCTGAGTTGTGGTGTACTTACTAACTTCAACATTTTCATTTCAATGCTTATAGTTGGTGTATGAATTTTTCCTGAGGTTTTTGGAGAGCCCAGATTTTCAGCCTAGCATTGCAAAGAGATATATTGACCAGAAATTTGTGCAGCAGGTAAGTACTTTTCCCACCCTTGGATTTACTGATCACCTCTCAAGCTTAATTCATCAGGTGACTGCCCAGCAAAGGAGAATATTAAAGGTTTCATATTCACACAGGGTTAAATTTTAGTTGTTTGAACATTTCTGCCAAACACTAAATAAATAGCACATCCTACCACACAGACTACATGTAATTATTATGAGTTCAGAAACACTTTGTTTTCAACCTCAGGGCTCTGCAATGCAAGATATTTGTAATCTGTAAGTTCAAGTGTTGCTTTTAATGATTTTTAACTTCCAGTCAAATCAACACTGTTTAAAAATAAAAAGTGCTTTTACATTTCACAGATTTAGCATGGGAAAACTTTTTTCCTGTAAAAATTTGGTGTGCTTACTCTACATGAAATTCATTCCATAAGTTATGACTAGATAATGGCACTGTCTTTATTGTAATGTGTTAACCACAGGAAAAAAAAATCAAATAAGAAGTACATAGGAACATCACACTTAACCATGGTAACTTTCAACAAGAAAGTGAAGTGAGATTTCTTACCTAATGTATCTTCTCAAGGCATTAGGATGTAGAATGCCTAGCAATTTTTGTTCAAGGTGAGCTCATTGGGGATTATTTATTTTTTTTAACATGTCAAAATACTTGTTTGTCAAGGAAAAGCTTAGTGTCTTTAAGAGTGAGTGCTGGCAGGTCATCACACTTCAGCAATGACAAGTAAAAACCTAGATGGACACTTTCCCACCCCACTTCCAGTGGCTGCAGTTAAATTCCACTTGTTTGGTTTTGCTGCTCTTTCTTAGAGGTTTTTCCTTCACCTCTCTTTTATTTGACTTTCCAACAAAATGTAGGCTTCAGGCTACAGAAATAATTAATATTAATTAATATATAATTAATAAATAATTGCATATCTGATGTTTATTTTATGCCACCCTCCCTAGTAAATCCTTAAATGTGAAATTTCTTTGATAGGAACGATTTTCCTTAATCTTCAAGACATAAGTAGCTCTTTGATATGGGCAGTACAGGATTTTAATGAAGAAACTTTAAATTTCTGGCACAGATCTAATTCTGATTTCTTAAAAGACCAAGTGTAAACCACTTAGCTAAGGTTTGATAATTTCAGTTAAAAAAGTCAGCTTTATTAAAATGGGATGTAGAAAATCTTTGAATGCACATCAGTTAGAGACATAACAAAAGTATTTTGAAAGTAGTTTATTTCCATTTCTTTTTACAAGTTGTTGGAGCTCTTTGATAGTGAAGACCCTCGAGAACGTGATTTCCTGAAGACTGTTCTTCATAGAATTTATGGAAAATTCCTTGGTCTGAGAGCATTCATCAGGAAACAGATAAACAACATTTTCCTCAGGTATGCTCTATGTGTGTGTGACTGGGTAGAGGATCATTTTCTTTTGCCTTCAGTCAGGGTCTGCTGACTATTTATTTAATTTATTCTCAACTTTTTATTTAATTTATTCTCAAAATTAAAGAGCTGGTTTGGGTCTGTGATCTGCCTTTCAAATTTTAAATATTTGAAATATTTAAAATTTTAAATATTTGAAATTAAAAATTTAAATTTAAAATTTAAATATTTTAAGCTTATTAAAAATCATTTCTTTGGAATCCCTGATCCTCTGTTTGGGTTCTGATGGTTGTCTTTTCCTAACAGGTTTATCTATGAAACAGAGCACTTCAATGGTGTTGCTGAACTGCTTGAGATTTTAGGAAGGTGAGTTTGATCTGACATAGGAAAGCTAGAAATGTTATTGTGGGTGTTTGCTTCAGTTTTCTTGCTTTGGGAATGGATGGGGGGAAAATGATTGCTGTAATGACTGATGAGGTGCAGTCAGTTATATAATCTAATACTGCCTGGCTTATCATGTGAATATCAAATTAGGTTTTATAGGAGACATTTCTTCAGTGCAAGTTTTAAAGATAACTGGCAAAATACTTCTCAAGGGTCCTCATTTGTTAGGAATATCTACTCTCATTTATCTGATATCTGATAGATGACTTGTGCTCTGATTCAGAAAATGAATGTTAACTTCTGCCCTCATGCTGAATGAAATGCTTTGATCTTCAGCAGGCTGGGGTTTTTTTTTTAATTGTATTCAGGAAAGCCTTGTGCTAGAGGTTGGGTTTTTTGTGGTGAGTTTTTGGTTGGTTTTTATGTGTTCTGAGGGTTTTTTTTTTAATACTCTTTCACTAATTTAATTGTTAACTTTCAAGTTTTGAGTGTTATTTGACTTCTACTGTGGGTCTCTCTGAGTCCTACCAAGAGTCTAAATTCATGTGATACCAACATTATAAAGGTTGTGCATGTATGTAGAGGTATTTTATGTCTTCAAAATAACCAGGTTTAGAAATTGAATCAGAAATGAAGTGTCTCTTGAATTGAAAGAAATTCTTGACTTTTTAGGAAAAAAAAATTATTTTTCACTAAAAATAAATCCTGCTTATTCCTGTTTTCAGTATTATCAATGGTTTTGCACTGCCACTGAAAGCAGAACACAAACAGTTCCTTATGAAAGTTCTGATTCCCATGCATACTGCAAAGGGATTAGCTTTGTTTCATGCACAGGTAAGCTTTTGCCTATTTTTAGGAGTGGTGGGGTTTTTTTATATTGCATTTGAAACTAATGAAATCGAAAGCAGCATGTGTTATAATAACAATATTCCAAAATGGTTGCTAATTTAGTCACTGTTTTTGTTGTTTGGTTTTTAAGATCTTACAGATCTCATGTCTAAATGTTAATTTTGAGATAATATTTAACATACCTTAAAAGTGAAAGGATGTAACAGTGAGGCAAAGTCATGTCAGCTGAATATTTTTTCTTGCTAGTCTTGTCACACTTTAAGACTCCTTTAATCCCAGGACCACTTCCTTTATGTCACCTAAATGCACTAAAGGCCAGGTACTTAATTCAGAAGTGCTTTTTTATTTCTAAAATCACAGCAGTGGTGGGGAGGGGAGAAGAATGTTGAATATAAATAGCAGAAATGTCTAGTATTTCCACTAGAAATTATGTAGATCCATGACATGCTGTCAAAATGCTGTGGTTCTTGATTTGATTTCTGGTCTTACACAGCACAGATGTTCAGCTTTTTATTTGAGGAATAATTTTCCAGACATAAAGCTTGACTATTGAATACAGTTGATGCAAACTTGCAAGTAATTCTGCTGTGGCTAATTAAAAAAAAATAGCTTTGTTTCAACAGCTTTGCTCACTAATACAGCTCCTTACAGATTGAGAAATGAGGCTCCAAATTAAATTATGAATATATAATCCATGAGCAGGATCAGGGCAAGAACTCAGTTAATTCCTAATTCTTATCTAATGTTTTAATTCAATTACTTGTCAGTGTGGCTTTTGTGTAGGCAGGTGCATGGGGTAAATCAGTGATAGGAAAGAGAGGTATCTTGCTGCCAGATCAGGAACAGCAAGTTACCTTTTTGTTTTCCTGTGGTATGATTAATCTGGTTCATCAGTACCTGAAAGGGTCCTATTAATTCTATAATAATTTCGATTCTGCACATATACATCCTTTTTTTACCCCTTTACATGGGGGTAAAAGAAATAAATTAGACCTTTTGTAATTACAGCATTGTAATTAGCTGCTTTGGGATAAAAGCTTGAGGAAAAAAAAAAGAGAGAGAAAGGTAGTGCTTGAATTCAGGTACCATACATTGAAATGTACATGTAATGCATGTAAATAATTGTTATATTTGCTTTGTATTGTGTGTTGACTTTGTAAAATGGATTTTAGTGAAGTCTAGGGTTGAAATGACTTTAGCAATAGGATTATTGTGTGGGTTTTGTACTGGACAGAGGTATGGTTGTTCAGTTACAACTCAACTTCTGTGTGCAAAGTAACTAAATTACAAGCAATTCTAAATTGACCTCAGGAGAGCCCTGTGTACATCTCACCAGAGGCTGAGAGCACATGCTGGTGCCTTCACCCCTTTGTGCTTCCCTCCAAGGACAGGTGCTCCCTGAGCTCTTGTGGCCATGAAATCCATTAAAACTATTTTTCCTGTCATCTTAGCACTGAATGGAATGTGCTGGAGGTGTCTAATATTTGAGCAATGTGTGAATGTATGAAAAAAAAATGCAGATTTTTAGTGTGCAGGAATTTTGTGTAAGACAGAGCAAGCCTGGATATCTTGCTGCTTTAATTGCTGCTTAAAATTTTGTTTAGGTTGCAAGAATTAAAAATGGCTGTGTAGAGGTGTTTTGGGGGTTGTTCCCCACTCCCTGCTCTGAAGTGCTTCTGTTATTTGTTATTATTGCACTATCTTGCAATGTCTAAGCAGTGTCTCTTTAAACTAAATAATCCTGTACCTTCCATTTTAGCTTGCCTATTGTGTTGTACAGTTCCTGGAGAAAGACACAACTTTAACAGAGCCTGTAAGTGGTTTTCAGTTTGATGTTTATTCTGGTTTTACTTTCAATTAAATTCAGTGGAACTCGTTAGAGCTGTGGAGCAGTTTTATCTGGGCTATCTTGAGCTCTCCATGAGCATGTTGGGTTTTTTTAAGGTTTTGTTGGTTTGTTTTCAAAACTGAAATATTTGAAATCAATTGTTAAGAAAATCCCATGTTTGAAAGGGCAGTTCTGTCTTAAACCAAGAACACAAAAGTAAATAAAACTCTAAAAAATAAAAACAAAAATCATGCAGATTAATTACGTTGTATGATAAAGCATGAACAACTCCATTCTCTTCTGGTAAAAACTAAAATGTCAATATTCTTTTGGTGCTGCTATCTTGTGTCTAGCCACTGCATAAAGCTGAAATATTTTAGGGAATAAACAGTCCCAAAATAAAAGTCGGAAAGAAAAACAACCCTTTATTTAGCCAGCAAGAGCTCTTGAAATTCCAAAGGTGAGATGTTTGTTCCATCTCTTGTGTTCCTGGGGTGGGTGCCTCATGGTAGTTGCAGTGCAGGTGCTTCAGGCAGCAGTGGCTTTTGCCAGCCAACTTCCCATGACAGTTCCTGAGAGCTCAGCTGGAAAGGGATGTGCAAGGGCTGTGGCAATGCCCATAAAGAAGAAGGTAGGCTCAGGGCAGGGCAGCACAGAAGCTGGTTGGATAGTCAGAAATCTTCCTGGTAGGGGTTTGCTGATATTGAAATATTTTATCCCTTTTTGTGATGGAAAAAAAAATGAAGAGCTTGTGCAAAATCCAGGTTTTTCTATTAAAAAAAATTAAATTATCTACATTGTAAATAAATTATCTATATTGTTTCCACAAAGCTATTTTTCAGCAGTCTTTCAATGAGAAAGCATTTGATTTCTTTATTTTTTTTGGCTTTAGGTCAAGTAATATTTGAAGAACTCCCATCAGAAAGCTGTCTTTGAGTTCCTTAGTGTTATTTTTCTGGCAGGAATTGTCACTCGGGGTCAATTTGGAGGACATTCAGTCTGAGCTCTGGTAGCTATGGCAGTCTGCCTTAGGTCAGTCCTGATGCTGGTTGTTACCTAACCCTGCAGAGTGCAGTGGCCTGGACCTCCAAGAAATCAGGCTGAACCTGCAGGCTTTGCATGGGAGAGAAGTTTTCTAGCAGGTGCCTGCAGCTGAAAGTCACATTCATGGGAATTTTGTAGCTCAGGGAAAGGATCTCAGCAGCTGTGTGTAGTGTGAGCAGCAGCATTTCAGCTCTGCAGTCACATTAACACTTCTTCAGAGGAAAGCTTTGAACAGGAAAGTATCAATATTTGAACAGAAAAGCTCAAATAGCAATTTTTTAATAGGAAAGCAGAGTTCAGCTGGAAACAGTATTTTGAAGGAGCAAGGAGTAGGTGTCTAGTTGAGGTCTAGGTTGTTCAAAGCTTATTGAACAGGCTTACAGGAACAGATGCTAGGAACTGGACTCTTCCAGTTAACTCCATTTCAGGCTTTAGAGACCAGTCAATTCATGCCCCAGTTTGGGGTGTATAGTGGATTCTTCACAGTTTTCCTTTGGCTTGTCTGAATTCTTTTGTCTTACTTGCATTGTTGAGGGGCAAGGGGAGGTGTGGGTGGAATGAGCTGCTATGAGATTAGTTTCTTGTATGCTGCTGAAGTTCTGTATTTTTAACTGAGTTACTGGCTAATTATCAGAAGATGGTCCTAGATTTAAAGTCTGTTTCCACAGCCTACTTTAAATTATGAATCTAGAAAAACAAATGTAATTAATTCATGCAAATCTCCCTCCTTGAGAGCTTGGAGAAGTTTCTGTGCATGTGAGCCCTGGAATTTCCCCCTGCCCAAGGTTTCTGCATTTGCTCAGCAGCATCTGAAGAGACATTTAGTTTGGTACCAGCAAGATTTGCAAGTATCCTGGGATAAAGATGTGGGCACTTGAAATCATACTTACTTTTTGTCTGGAAAGTCACTTTTGATAGTGCACATAGTTGTGAATAAAACAACCAACATGGCAAAACTCAAATGTTTTTGTGTCATAAAAACAGAGATTCTTTAACCAGAATGAAGCTTTGTTAAGACTGTGAGAATATTTTTGCTTCCAAAAGATACAGCTACAACTGCTTTTTTTTTTTTTTCTTATAACCAGCATTAATTTTGTAATTTAGATGCCATGTCAGATGTTTGGTTCTAGGAAACAAGCCTCCAGCCTTTGTTTGTTGTGTTGTGTGTTCTCCTCAGCTTCCTCCTCAGGGCTGTGTTTTCAAGTCAAGTTTCCCAAATGTTTTTTGGGTTTGTTTGGTTTTGTTTGATTATTTGGGTTTTTTTTGTTTTGTTTTTCCCCCCATCCTTGTGTAAGGTAGTTTCCAATGTAGACACTGAAATAGAATTTCTCTGTAAGCTTACATCCTTTTTTTTTTTTCTTCTGTTTCCAGCCTTTAACATTTCAAATTGCAGGCAGTGATGGAGGCCATGGCTCTGTATGTGCAGTCAGCACTGCCTCTTGGCCTTCAAAACTTGTTTTTTTTTGAGGCAGCACCTGCTACCTCAGAGTGTGGATGAGTAGAAGACAAAAACTGTTCTGGGAAATCTAGTTCTAAGGGAGTGAACTTCATTTTTTGGTGCTTTGATGTTATCAGCATCCTATCAATATAGGTACTGGGATGGGAGGGAAATATGAATGATAATCAAAGGCTTGTGAAGTGATAAGGGTCTAAATGATGATGATAGCCTAAAGAGGATAAATATTTAAGTGAGACAGCACAATATTTATTTTCAGTGCAACTAGATTTAGCTGAATTCAGTCTTCATTGAGCCTCTAGATAAGGAAAAGCAAACTAATACTTTTTTTTTTTTTTTAATCTTATCAAATATGTAACAGAATGTTGCTCTACTTTAACCTGTTTGTATTTTTACTCCAGGTAATCAGAGGACTGCTCAAATTTTGGCCAAAAACTTGCAGTCAGAAAGAGGTTGGTTTTCTCTTGTTGTGGTGTCTGCTGTGATGTGTCAGATGGACCCCATCAGTGTGGCAGGTTCACACACCTCACCTCTGCTGTGCTGCTCCTGCACAAAACCTGCAGCTCTTGAGGCTTCTTGAGCATGCAGCTCAATGCAATTGTGTAATATGTCTGTTTCTACTGTGGTTTTACTGGTTTACAACTATATATTAGAAGTTGTATTCTAATTAAAATAATTTTCTCAGGTGAGCAGTATTTTAGTTGAGATAGAGCAGGTTGGAGGTGATCATCTGTGATGGGAAGTGTCTGGTAAAGCATGCACACATGCAAAGCAAATGGTTTGGGGCAATGATTCTGGTTTCTTCTATGTACTTATGGAGTTTAAAAATCAGCAGTTTAATTTAAGCTACCAGATTCTCCCCCTGACAGCTCCTTAAAAGTGGGGTCCCTTAACAGTGCTGTTTGTGTCAGTGGTGTGAAATTTGACTGTGCCACCACCCTAGTGTTCTGCTGGTTGGAATTTAAACCAGGAATTAACTATTGATCACTTCTGAAGTGACTGGGGAGGTCTGATAATGCTAATCCATGCAGCCACTCTTGAACTAAAATGCTTCAGTGGGTTTTTAACTGTACATATTCTGCAGAAGCAGCTCTCTGAAGTGTTTAGAGTATTTACCCAGAAGAAGTGGCAAGATGAGAGCTGAAGCTGCTGATTGACTTCTTTCAGGCTGCAAAACCCCTGTGGGTGTCTAATGCTGTCTAAGTACAGCCAGCTTTCTTTGCAGGAGTCATGACTAATGCATAAGCTGGATTTTGTTTCTGTTTACTTATCAACCATTCTCCTGTTGTTTGATATATTTCTTTTCTACAAACAGGTAATGTTTTTAGGTGAAATTGAAGAAATCTTAGATGTAATAGAACCAACACAATTCAAAAAAATAGAAGAGCCTTTATTTAAGCAAATATCCAAGTGTGTGTCAAGTTCACATTTTCAGGTAAAAAAAAACCCAAACCCAAACCAACCAAATAACAAAAGAGCAACAACAAAAACCCATCCAAACTTGCAGTAATTTTATTTTGTGGCAGTTGACCCCTAATCTTTGTGTTTCAGGTTGCAGAAAGAGCTTTGTACTTCTGGAATAATGAGTATATTCTTAGCCTGATTGAGGAGAACATTGATAAAATTCTACCAATTATGTTTGGCAGTTTATACAAGATCTCCAAAGAGCACTGGAATCCGTATGTAAAGTTTATTTATAGAATAAGAAAGAAATTGTGCACTGTTTCAGGTTTGGATCATGAGCTTGTGGAATGTGCCTTCTTTTTTTACTTAAATTGGGTGAAATTGGTGAGATTCTGGGTGCTAAATGTGACACTCATTTTCAGCTATACTTTTCACTGTTCTGATTGTTATGATGGAGAGCTGGAATGGATTGGAAAAGTCTGATCCTTCACACTGTTCATGACATCTGACCTTAGGTGTTAGTTAAATGCAAACTAATACTATTTAAGCCAAAAGAAACAGTGAGGTAAGAAGGGACAGGTACTCTGAGAGAAGACCAATGCCTTCTGCTATAAAGGATGGCAGTGATGAGAAAATTAATCATTCCTTTTAGATTTAATGCCATGTTAAATACTAGTAATCACAGAATGTTAGTGGTTGGAAGGGACCTAGAAGATCATCCAGTCCAACACCCCTGCCAGAGCAGGGGCACCTAGACCAAGTCACCCAGGA